>JACGCK010000233.1:0-64978 GCA_014925825.1 Pholiota molesta
TGCGAGGCACCAGTTGACCCTCCCAAGCCTCCGACCCCTAAGAATCATTTTTGATGGCGCTGCGAGAGGATGGCGCTCTCGACGATGAGACATTGCAATATATTGCAAGCGTTTGGAAAGGCAATAGGTATGAGCAACTCTGCTCATTCACGTCCACACTACTCTAGTGCTTCATTCACATTCTCTATCATTCAATCATCTACTTTACTTTAAGGTTACTACTGTACTTACATTGGAATTTGAATATTTTCGTATTTTGTTTAACATTTTATCCATACTTATCTTTACATATGTACGCAGTATATACCACACCATGCAAGCTCTGTGCACTATACATTTCATTGCTATCGTTATTGTTAACCACTTTGCTGTAGATATTATCACTCTCTTCTCGATTTCTTTCTGTACGAATACAAGGGCTCTGGAATGATCTTACGATCCTGCTGTTTTGACTACGGTGGCCTTCCACCATGAGGGTTTGTTTTACAGTAATCTTCGTCAATGATTTTTTTAAACTAGTATGATACAAGAGGTACAGATTGTACATATGAAGATCAAATGGGATGCAAGGGGAAGAATATCGAACAATAAAAATACAAGTATAATGTAGAGTAAGGATTAGTATGTAGCATCGTTAACTGTCAGTTTGAATTGTCATCGGCGTCATCATCAATCGTCCTCGTGCGAACGTCAAAGCACCGCTACCAAAAACCTCTGCGGCTCCTCGATCTCAGTGGACCGGCCCCGACCTGCCTCCGATGCCGCCTGCTCTCCAGATTCACCCTGAAGCCCGCCTCCACGTCGCGCCTCCGCTCTAGGAGCGCCGCGTCGCTCAGGTCGCGCTTGTACGCATACCCGTCCCGAGCCGGGGCCGCACCGACCTGCCTCCGATGCCGCCTGCTCTCCAAATTCACCCTGAAGCCCGCCTCCACGTCGCGTCTCCGCTCTAGGAGCGCCGCGTCGCTCAGGTCGCGCTTGTACGCATACCCGTCCTGGGCCGCACTCGCTGTGCTATTGCCCGTCGGTATGCCTGCAGACAACCCGCTCTGCGCCCCGCCAGCGACGGAGGCGGGCACGGTGACGCCGGCGCGGACAGGGAGCGCGGCGGCCGGCCCGGGCGCGGGCAGGGCGAGGTAGGAGTCGACGAAGATGTCGTCCTGCGCGCCGTCGGCGAAGTTGTACAGGTCGTTGTAGACGGGCGGGGAGTATGTGCCTTCGAACATCTGGTAGATGGGCCGTGAGTTTGTTTATATCCGTAGTCCTTGGGGAAGGGATAGACTCACGTTGTTGCGCTCGTTGTTGAACCAGTAGAAGGGGGTCTTGGCGCCGTAGGTGCAGTTGGCGGGGGCGGCTTGCATTTTGTTGTTTGCGGGGTCTGCACCGCATCGGCGGGCTAGCTTGGACGTCGCAACAGGCGCGGTCGAGGTTGAGCCGGTGACGTTACACTTGAAGCCATTCATATAATCTGTGAAAGATTGATCAGTTTCAAGACAAATAAGCGACTAGCGTAGAACTTACTCTCTTCACCTCCGCTGTCAGCCTAGAAAAGAATATCGATGAATAAAAATACAATGGTATAGAGAAAATGAAGGCTCACAGCGTGAATCCAAAAGAATGCACAGATACATCCGCCCTCAGGGCACGGCGGCATGCGCGCAGGGACCTGGAAATCGGTAAAGCGCGTCCACACACACGTGTGGTTCACGCTGAACACCGTAAAGTCTTCAGGCTGCACCGCAGTCACATCGTTCTTGTACGCGATTGCCAGCGCGCAGCCCTCGAGGTCGTTGAATCCGTTCGTATGGTACGCCTCTGTCGTTGAATTTGGGCACACATCGTTAGGGTTGTTGGGCTCGCGGATATCACCACCCTCGGAGGACGCAAAGTACGATGTCGCGCCTTTGTTACATGCGATCTCGGCTGTAGCTGGTTGGCCTGCGGGGAGCTCGAAGAAGTCGCCGGCGTTCGGTGGGTAGGCGAGGTGGTTGTGGAACCACCACTCTGTGAAGTTCATGTTCTTAATAGGCGCGACGGGACGATTGTCGTATGAGAAAGTTTGTGCCGTGACGTTGAAACCGTACATGCTTGGGTGCCATAGAGCTGTTTGCAAAAATATCAGCGATACTCTCTGGGAAATATGGAGAGACGTACCAGAATGGCCAGACACTCGAGGAAGCAGGACGAAAATAGCCAGTGGTAGAATAGTATGCATCATGGTTGTAGGCTGTTCAAGTTGATAGGATGTGGTTCGTAAAAGCAGCTAAGAGTTTAGTCGTAAAAAGAGCCACCAGGACCCAAGAAAAAGAAAGAGAGAAGTCTAGTCCACCGATATGTGCTGAGAGATAAAATCATCGTGGTCCTTATAAGAGTAAAGCACAATAGAAAGTTGACCGCTCATTACAAGAACCGTTGCCTGACAGCGACCATTGTTCTGTGATTACGTAACAAGGCACTTTTTCCGAGCACAAACTTGGCACAAACACCCTGCTCTACGCGACTACTTATTGGGTCGTTACAAGGTCGTTAGACCGCGGATTCTCAGCAAATTCTCAGCGAAGAATACCGAGCAAAATCAATCATAACTGCAACATAGTAAGGAAGGGTCAGCAGGCGTTACAGTTTCCCTGAGGTCGTGCCGGCCCGCTTGCAGTCCTACTAATCGCCAAAAAAGCGCCTCGAGACTTGCTCTAGACTAAGTGAAGGATTCCTATAAGTTCTGCTAACGTTTGCAAGGGAAGTTGAAACGGTTTGAATAGGTTCTCTGGAAGCAAATTTGTTCTCTGTGTAGTCATACAATTTCCATTGGCGGCGTGATTTCTTCCTTTATCTCCTTTCCCTCCGGCTCCTTCTCCTCAGGTACATCAAGTATCTTGTCGATAGTCTCAAAATAACCAGCCCGCACTTTGGGTGCGGTATCCTGCTTCATCCTTTCTCTGCGCTTGGGAGTAGAAAGTGAGCAGCCAAAGTGAAGTATCCACTTGTCGAGAGATAGGAAATCTCCATTTCGCGACTCACATGTGATCAAATCCATGGATCGGCATAACATACTAACTGAACAGGGTGTACAAATTGAAAGCTCGAATGAAGGCCATGTGAAGCCGATGTGCAGCCGGGCATATGCGCGCCTATTCACCAAAATAGACGCCGTGCAGTTAAGAAAACAGATACAAATTTGTTAAAGCTAAAGCTCAAATTTAAGCTTTATTAGGTGTTCTAAGAGACTAGAGGAACGTTGCTGGTACTGGCTGAGGTATATTATACGCCATAGATTTTTATTCATTCATTCACGGATCCAAAGAAGTTCCCGTACCATGTTTAGCGCCGACCATGATATCTCGCTGCTTGCACTGCCGCGACCCTATCATGTATTTTTAAATGCACCACTTCGGATGTTAAATTTAACAGAGAGAAGCCCACATCTTGTCAGGTGGTATGGTTCGACGTGTCCGATAGGGATGCACGTTGTGAAAATGTAGCTAGCTATAGAATCTCAGTGGTACATTGTACCGTCTGACATACAGCAGGAAATCCAATATAACTTAAAAGGGCAACGAGAGTTTTTCGGAAAACAAATTTGCACATGCCCTTTCGTAACTCCCTCGTACTCATATGCGGACTGCTCGTTCTGGGGAGTGTGCTCGCCTCTCCAATGACAGAAACGCCCTCTAGCCATGCTTGCGACTCAGCTCAGTCACTCGAACTCTCACCTGCTGAGGCATCACTCCACGATTCGAGATCGGTGTGGAACATCGTCTGGAGCTGCATCACCACAATCATTGCATGCTGCTGGATCGCCGTTCACCCTAACATGTTGGAGCACGATGCAGGTTTTTGGCGATCCACCCTCCACCGCCTCAGTCATATGGTTTGGATGATTATAGCTCCAGAGCTAATGATTTGTTGGGCGATACGACAGTGGCTTGGAGCAAGGAACTTGATGAAGAAAGGCACGTTATTCCTGACAGAATTGTTGTACAAACCACTATTAAACATCGTTTTATATCTATCTAGCTCCATATAACAATTCGGATAGTGGATGGACGATAACACACGGATATTTTATTCAAATGGGAGGCTTCATGCTCGAAGGAAAAGTACCTGACATCCTTTCAGCTGAGCGCTTAGAAAACCTCGTCGAACAGCACAAGGTCGTTTTGCCAGATATCACCGCGAGGGAAATCAAAGATCGAAGCAAGCGTGATGGCCTTTCCAAAACTATCGCTATGGGCCAAACTACCTGGTTTCTTGCGCAATGCCTCACACGCAAGGCCCAAGGGTTGATTACAACAGAACTGGAGCTCGTAACGGTCGCGTTTGCTGCGCTAAATGTGTTCATTTACTATTTCTGGTGGGATAAACCCATGGATGTCCAAACGACTGTGACAGTGCGACGTTTACGTAGGATGGGCACTATCAGTGCCAGGGTGGAGACTCGTGCAGACGGTTTGTAATACTCATTCCTATTTAAATTTGACATGAATACTGAATCGTCCTACTTTAACAATCCAGATGAAAATAAAGATATATCCATAGTACCAATCCAACGAACTAGCTCTAGTTCGAGTCAGAACAAGAGTGGTAAGTACGAAATAATTGTCTGCGGCGCGGAGTTAACTTCCTGGCTATCATGTTGATTATTCTTTCCAAGATGCATCAACCGAGTCTTTGAAGCATTCCAAGTCAGAGTCGACAGAATCTGTAGCCGAAAATCTGTCCTTTGGTATGTAATTATTGTCTAATCCACCATTTTACGTCTGTCTGAATATAATTCTTAGTGCAATGTATAGAACAAATTATACTAACTGTACTCAAATTACCCTGGATAGGAATTAAGGTATTATTCTACAGAGTTTTTTCTATGCTGTTTGGTAGCCCTGCTATAAAACGCGGGATGAAGAAGATTTTTACGTTCTATGCATTGGACACCACATTCAAAGAACAATACATAATCTTGGTTGGCGTAGGTGTCATCGGTGCATTCTTTGGGGGCATACATTGCATCGGTTGGAATTATATCTTTCCGTCCCGTGCCGAGGAGACCATCTGGCATGTCTCTTCCATCACTATCACTGGAGTCCCAGCACTGGTCGCATTCAGTGCTTTGGCCTTGTACGCTGAGGAAAGACTTGAAGATACTCATGCGGTAGCGAGGACACTATGTAGCTTTTTAGGATCGTTATCTTTCTTTTTTGCAACAGTTGGAGTGATTCCCTACATTTTAGCTCGCGTCCTTCTTCTTGTAGAGGCATTTATCTCGCTCCGTGACCTTCCTGCAGATGCTCTCTTAGCAGTTCGCTGGACTTCATTCCTTCCTCACTTTTGATTACACTTTCACTTTTTTCTTGGAATGTGTGTATATTTTACATCTTTACTGTTGTTACGACCCTTTGAACTTTGTAATTCTCTACGCTGATTGATTATTTTGACATCTTTCGAGCCCGATTTTGGAACTCTCGAATATTTGAGCCTCCGATTAGAATCGTAATTTGACAAGGTCATTCTTTTTATCGCGCCAACCGGCAATATGAGCCCTTGCTATCAAGAAACTACGCAACTGCCAGCGATGTACTGAGTACTACTGACGTAATGTACACGACGGCGTTCGCAGTCGAATGAATGTAATATCAATGTAATATTCGATGTTCTTAGTGTTTCGTTTTGGTGGATTGTGCGAGTAGAGTAAAAGTACTGCGAATAATAAAAAAGGGCAATGCCATTCTCTATCCCCTCGCAGTCGGGGGCATACCTTCAAGTTGTGTTCCTAGGCGTTTAAACTTTATTTAAATTAAGCGCCGTATCAGTCACGTATGTGATACTGTATGATCTCGGCATCGAACGTTTGACACGTCACGGAGGGCTGTGTGACGAAATCTGTCGTGTGGCTTTTCATGACCTTCGTTAACCCCCTCCCCGAATCAGCCTCGCTCAGCCCACAATATGGAGCAAGGTCAGGACTTGGTTCATTGTTTTCTTGGACGTTCAAAGGCTTGAGGAAAATGCATGTGGCTCACAAGTGGCTCAGCAGACTCGATATAATCTTCAAGAGCTCCTACGCTCTTAATTACATCTTCCGCCGCTCTCTACGAGTCTCTACGCCATTCATCCTTCAGGGCACTGAAATTCAATCTTGGTATTCGGCAGCTTGTTTTCCGCCATCTATCAGTTACGAGATTCAGCAGTGGGATCTTGGCACCAAGGAGAGACAGACATAGCCAAGACGTATTAGTCATATCGTGAGTCTTTGCACCCTCTTGTATTTCTTCTTGCTGGCTGCGGGTCCTTGTGTCTAGACGCGCACATCTACTATGCAATGTCGCCACGCTCACTTTCTATATTCCTTCTAACGGTCTTAATAACAATTTCCCATATCCGGGCAGCTTCACCACTCAATGTCACATTTCCTGTTACACCACCCGCGAGCGCGCTTTCAAATGTCGTTGAGGACCATTTCATCGGGGTATCGTACGAACTGAGCAGCTTTGATACGCTATGTAAGCCTCACGAACTAGCTATACCTAGTTCGCTAATTTGACCATTGTTTCTCTGCAGGGGGGCTGTCCGTGGACCAACAGCCTTACGCCATGCAAAACTACATGCACAACCTCGTCGTACGCATGTCGAAACCTCTGAGAATAAGAATCGGTGGTAACGGAATGGATGGGTACGTGCTATGTTTGTGTCTCGCACACCTCGAACTCAGTGGACATTCCAGGTCAACCTACTTTCTCAATATGACCGCTATCCTGGAGCAAGCGGAGGAAAATCCTTATTTCAACGATATACCCGTTAACTTCGGTCCCGCTTTCTTCGACCTACTAAACGAAATGGCCAACAAAGCTGGGGAGATGCAGTTTTTTATTGGCCTTAGCATGCGGACACCGGATAATTTCACCAACGTACAAGCTCTAGCTTTAGCGGCGCGCCAAAAGCTCGGCAAAAGACTGGATGCTTTGTTTCTTGGAAATGAGCCTGACCTCTATGCGGGCCACGGGGAACGTGGAGCATACAACATTTCTGCATATGTTCGTGTTGTCACATTTTTTGCAAGAATGTCATTCGATCTTTCTTCAATTAGGTGCCAGAAATTGGTGAGGTTCTCGACGCGTTGGAGGATGTAGGTGCAATTTCGAATGATGAAAAGATAGTCGGTGGGCCAACCATTTGCTGCAGTTGGTGAGTTTGATTTCTCAGCTTCGTCGATCAGCGTTGAAGATCGCCTCTCAAATCATGTTCAGGGACCTGGAAGATATTCTTGAAGCAGGGTTCGACAAATACCCGTATAAATATTATTCGTGCGCACACAAATCTCTTGCCTTACACTAGATTTGACACCGAGTAGGCTTCAACGTTATCCGAAGAACGCATGCTCCGGTCAAAACGCAGATAACACGAATATTTCTTACTTTAGTACTCATTCGAATGGTATGCTATTTCTCTGTTCAACATGCCTTTTAATCCCTCTCAATGTCTATAATAGTCGAAAGTTATCTTGGATGGCAGAATGATGGTATCATGCATGCTCAAAAGCGAGATGTCCCCGTTGTGCTATCCGAATATAATTCTGTTGCTTGCGGGGGTTCAAATATATCATCTACGGTATGTCGCAACATTCGCGCCTTGATCCTTTGCTCATGCTATACAGTTTGCCACATCGTTATGGTCAATCGACGTAGGCTTGAAGGCAGCCGCCATGAATTACAGCGCGGTCTTCCTTCATACCCGTGAATTCGGAGTCCAGTACAACCTCTTCGACCCCCCTGGTCCCGCGAATTCCACCGAGCCCAACTGGCGAACCGGCTCTCCCTATTACGGCGCACTTTTCCTCGCTGAAATGACATACGAAGGCGGCACCATCATCGTCGATCTCAACCTGAACAACTCTATCTACTCACCCAACGCCACTGTCGCTGGGTATGCACTCTACGGCGCTAACTCCACCCTGGGCAGCTTCGCCTTCATCAACTACGCGCAAACGTCCCAGGTCTTCAATCTACCGTCTGGAGTGGCCAATAAAATGACATACAAGGTCTTAGCTGCACCGAGTATCTACGAAAAGACGAATATAACCTGGGCGAACCAAACCGTTGGGGCGAACGGCATTTTGGAAGGTGATCTGCAGGTGAATGAGATACCCTGTGAGGGTGGATGCCAGCTCACGCTCCCGGGACCTTCTGCGGCGCTTGTTGTCGTCGACGATGGGTTCGTATATAGGGGAGTCGGATATCTTTCGAGTTCAGCGAATGTTTCTTCATTCTCGCAGTTTTGGTCATGGACTCTACTATTCGCTGGAGTTGTTATTTCACTGGTCTAATTTTATTACTAACTTACTACTGCGCTTCTATATCTACTTACGACTAAATGATATGTCCTTGTCTCTGCGAACCCAACAATGTCCGAGAGACCGGGCAAGGAAGCGCTCGTGCTTATCTTACTTATCCATGGAGGTCCCCGCCCCCGGCTAGCATTGGCCAGTATGAGCATTTCAGGCTATCTTTAGGGCGCCTCATGACTGTACTGGAGACCTTTCATAATATTCCATGACGACAACAGCACCCACAAGATGTAATGATCAGACCCAAAAATCATTTGCACCCGGAGGGAGACACTGCTTTCGCAGAAGCGTCAATTTGAATGTCAAGCTCGTAAGGGAGCTCTGATAGCTTGCGAAAAAATTCATCTCATTCGCTCTGATCGTCGTCAAAATTCCTCTTCATTAATACACGACTGCCTACTACATGATTCGCTTTTGGTGACGGTCGATATCAGTCATATGCTTCATTCTTATGAAGTTGGCAGTTGCCCCATCGCTACTTGCCTCGGACGCCGATCGCGAGGTATAATTAGGCAATTTTAGCTATTTATAGAAAACACGGTTCAGGGGGAGTCAACAACGCACCTCCTTGGCACCGCTCAATTTCCATTTTCTCGATGGGTGGAAATGGTACTTACTTCAAGAAGAGACCGTCGTAACACTGTAATTTGAACGTTTGTTATTGCTCGCTGATCTCTGACCATCGTTGACTGAACCGAAGACCGAAGAGGAATGTTGAAAGCCACAGATCATGTCCAATTATGCCGGTCTCGCCGCTGCTGACATTTAATTGACGTGGGCTGGCTGCTATGCATATGAGCCACTTCTCCAAGGCATAGCCTCAAGAACCTGATCAACGTAGGATCCAATATTCGATACCTCTACTAGTTCATCCCACAGCACCCGGAATTGGTTGGCATAATTCTAACACTCTTCTGAAGAATGTGATGCCCGTTGAGAGGTACGAAAAGCACTCATGAGATAGAAATGTGTGTGCTAATCGAATATTTCTATAAAGTCGAGAAAAAACCAAGGATTTCCTCACTTCGCAGCTTCTTCTACTTCTTTCAACGCAGCGGGATCATTTTTTTTCGGACCTGGTGTCTTTTTCGATTACTCCTACCTTCGTTCTTCTTCGCCTTTCTATTCCAGCTTTATCTTGCTATTGAATAGCGTTCAACAATGGCTCTTATTTTTTCATACCTCCTCGCCATCGTCTCAGTCTTTGCTTCTGTATACCAGACCCAGGCCGGTAAGCGCAACAATTCGCGCTTACAAAACACATCTGATCATACTCTATCTAGTACCGATTGAGCCCCGTCAATTAGGAGGTGTTGCTTGCAATGTCGCACGGCTGAAGACCGTTTCAGGCCTTGCTGCTACGACCAAGGCCGTGAACCAAATTGCTTCCGCGGCTGGAGGGTATGTGCTGTTTGAGTATAGGTTACTTTCCAACCTTTCTGAAAACTGAAAAACAGAGATGCAACTGTCTCATCGGCTGTCACGTCGGCACAGAGTGGTTTGCAGAATGCTAACGCCGGTATCAAGACGATTGCTGGATCACTTCTCACCGGACAAGATGCACCAGCAGCTGCTAGAGATCAAGTCGCTCAAGGCTTGACTGCAGCGCAAACTGCCCTCAGTAATATTACGTCGTGAGTGGCTAGCGTCTAGCATCTAGACGATAGTAAATATAAAATTTATTGACATACACCTCTAAGGTCGGACTCAACCGTTACGTCGCTGGTGGCCACCGCCCAGGGGAAGCTCGACGGAACCATCTCGGCAGGAAACGATGTCGTTTCACAATGTGGAGGTTCTGCCGCTGCCGCTAGCCCTAGCAGCGCAGCTAATTCAACTGCCCCAGCCACCGCCGCGCCAGCCGCTGCAGAAAGCTCTGCTGCAACTCCAGCAACCTCTGGATTCATATCTGTCAGTCCTTCCCCATTCAATTGTATATCTGGCTGATTCTAAAATTATTGTCCACAGAAACTCAAAGGTCTCTTTGGCAGACAAGTTGGCGACCTGACCTGCAACGTCGCCCGTCTCCAAACCGTCTCCAGATTAGCTGCATCTTCACAAGCGGTCAGCGCAATCAGCAGCGCAGCTTCAGGGTGAGTTTGATGAAACGACATCACCTCGTAAATTTGAAAACCTGAACACATTCATGAAAAGCGATGCCACAACTACGAATGCTGCAACGCAAGCTCAGACTGCATTGACAAGTGCCAAGGCAGGGATTGCAAAAATTGCGTCGGCTATTGTCACAGGTCAACAAGCTCCTGCAGCCGCTCGCGATCAAGTTCAACAAGGATTGACAACTGCCCAAACAGCACTTGCTGGGATTACATCGTAAGTCCTCCAAGTTCCAGGAACCCTGCGTAGAGAGATTTCTTGATTATACCTGAAATTTTTAGGACCAACAGTGCTGTTAAATCCGCCCTCGCCAATGCACAAACTGAACTTGCCAGTACTCAAACGGCTGGAAATGCTGTTGTAAGCAATTGCAAGTAGAACCTTTATGGTTTCTCGCGAATATAGTTTAGGTTAGGACACATTTGGGACATTTTGTATATCACTTGGACGCTTGTATTTTCCACGCACGATCGACGTACGTTTCTTGTATATTCTACTTCAAATCGACCCAAAGTCGACCCGCGAAGCGGCCCGCGTCATCAGTTCGTGTTTGTATTCAGAATTACAGATCGATCCCTGGCGTTGAATTTTGCCGAATTGACACAACCTCTTCACGACGTTTACTCATTTTGTTGATCCTGGCTTCAACCCAGTGTTTGAATCAATGTACCTCAAGAATGGCAATCACTCCACAAATCTCTAACTCCTTAATATCGATCAATTGCTGTCCTAAATCGATGTTTCATCCAAGCATTTTCCGAGGTTCTGTTTGCTTCAATGCCCACGAGTTGTTCTCAACGGGTACAAAGTCGACATCCGTCCGACAGCACGCAGTCCACTTGCTTTAAACAAGCTCTCAATTAACGACCATGCAAAAGTGAGCATGCGTACCTTGCGGGTATTCTTCGCTGTTCACTGGACTTATTGCTTGTTCTCCGTGTCACCTACTTTGGATATAGACCAGCTGTTCTCATCTTGCAGCCGGACAATCACTATGAGCTCATCACCATTTAAACCGGGGAGCTTCTTCCTTGGCAACATCTTCCTTGAATTCTGCGGCAGGCCACTCGCAACTATGCGGGGTTTGTTTATGCCAATAACAAGAAAGGTTCAAAAGCCTCAGATTCATTAAGCTTGAATATCCAGTCAACCTGATGTTTAAAGCTCTTTTGTCCCTCTCAGTGATAGCTGCTTTGTCTCTGTCCGTCCATGCCCACGGATATGTACAGGACATTGTTTCTGGATCTACCCACTACACTGGTTATCTGCCCTATCAAGATCCGTATTACAATCCAGTCCCTCAACGAATTGTTCGCCCGGTTCCAGGAAACGGTATGTCATGCCCTTATTTTTTAATATATAAGACTTCGGAGTTTGACAAGATTATTTATCAGGTCCAGTAACCGACCTATCTTTGATCGAGTAAGTTGGCTTTATTACATTATTTGGGCTGCATATCACTGAATCTAATCGTCAATTATCAGCGTCCAGTGCAATGGCTACACTGATGGAGGGGTTATTGGGTCCTCACCCGCGCCTATCTTTGCGACAGTAGCTGCTGGGTCTACATTGGCTTTGAATTGGACGACATGGCCAGCTAGCCATATGGTAATTATCCAAATAGTTCGCCATTACCATCCGTTGACAGCAACTATTTTTAAATAGGGCCCCATGATTACCTACCTTGCACGCGCTCCGAGCGATATTACCAGCTGGGTTCCTGGAACTTCGTAAGCTTATTCATCTCTCGATTTAGAATAATCTACCTAATAGGGCACCTTAGCGCTGTCTGGTTCAAGGTGGCAGAAAGCGGAAAGGACGCTACCGGAAAATGGGCTGCGACTGACATACTGACTGCCAACGACAGTATCTACACGTTTACTATTCCTCCCAAGCTGAAGGCTGGCCAGTATATTGTTCGTCATGAAATGTAAGTTCAAGTTCAATTGGCAATTATCCCAGAATTTACTAAGGCCAATCTGGTACTTAGAATTGCGCTTCATGCAGGTACGCTATAAACCAAAGCAATCTTACCCAAATTAACATCCTCCTTTATTTAAATTTCTTAGCCTATGTCTATCCCGGAGCGCAGGTCTATCCAAGCTGCATCCAAATTCAAGTCACAGGCTCTGGAACAGCGCTACCCACTTCCTTCGTCTCCTTCCCAGGCGCCTATACCGCGACAACGCCTGGAATCGTCTACGATGCCTATACCAGTAAGCATATTCGCGTCCTAGTGTCAGCTGACGTTGACCTGGTCTTTTCTACCTGCAGATACTAGCGTAAGTTTATCCATGTGAACAAATACCGTCTTTCTAATTTTTTTCTAGGCCTATCCCATCCCAGGACCCGCTGTGTAAGTACCATGCATCTGTCTGGCTTTGGTCTAGATAATTGATGTTATATTTTAGTTGGACTGGCGGAAATTAGGCATCCTTATACAGCATACTTCATGTTAATAAACAGCAGGACTTACGCTTACGCGTCAGTCCGCGTAAATTTATTCGAAAATCAGGAGATTTGCATTTCCCCGTTCCTGTTCGTTGTTGAATATATCTTGTTTTTTCTACTTTAATTTATGCAAACTTGCCATCACATTAGACAGAATGTGCGTGTGAATACTGACAGAAAGCTCTGGCGCGAGTGGTAAGATCCAAATGATGTATGCAAAAACAACGGAAACGGACGTGATCGGGGGAGGAAAGGAGGAGGGGAGAGTCATGATGTCGTGCAAAATCATGGGATATAGTGAGTAGTAGTGCGGGATATTGAATATTGCTTGTAAAGTGGAAATATGAGAGGGGAATAGACATTGGGCGGGTCATGATGCCGTACGAGGTCCGTTGGGTCGCCTGGATAGCGTCGCTATCGTAAATTTTCGTGATTTTTTCAGAGCGTGTATCTGCGAATTAGATGTCCATCCCAGGCGGTTCTGACATTACCTGCCCATTGTTAGGGCTTTCCCCTCCAAAGCGATACAAAGGACGCTTGTCAGGCTTGCTTTCCAATTCTTCGTCTCTTGACAGTGAGGACTCCAATGCAGTGGGTTTGGGTGCACGGTAGCCCACGACGCCGACTCCGCGGAAGAATATGACCCCGAGGCAAGTGGCTACATAAATAAAGAAGGTAAGTTTGGTACATTGCAGAGGAAAGAGAAGAGTCACGTACCAATAACACCAAAGGCAAATGCTGTCCACTGGGCGGCGCGGTACATAGCAATAACATCCTCGCCGGGAGCTAGCCGTTCACCAACGTTGTTATACACCACCGTGGTTACCGTGACGCCTACTGCTGTACCCAACTAACAAATATCCAAGAAAGACAAGATCAGCAAAGTGCGCGTTCGATTTTCGATTAAACACGTATAACTCCTGCGTACCTGCGTCATGGTATTGAACAAAGCACCTGCGACACTCTGCTCGTGTGGAAGCGCTACACGTGCAATGAAAAGCGTCCCAGCGGAAAAAACGAAGTCGGCGCCCATGACTGAGATGATGGATGCGGTAAAACCGAACGCCCAATATGTAGTCGCAGGGTTGATTACCGCGAATAAAAGGCAAGCTATCGTTGTTGCAAGTGATCCAGTGGCTGTGTGAAAAATAGGTCAGGTTCATCAGAGGACAGGGGAAGGCAAAGGGCGTGGCGAACGAACCAACAAGATATATTACGGGAACATGCGATGCCATAAATCCGACGAAGACGTTACATGCGAGTCCGGAAACAAACATAGGCAGAAGGCGAACCACCGTTTGCATTGGGTTATATGCCATATAGTTTTGGTAATACAACTATCCTCGGATACTTGTCAGATCAAGTCCCAAACGCGCAGGAAAGGGATTTCAACGCACTTGTACCCAAAAGATCCACGCTAAGAACGCGCACCAATTGATGAAGGCAATGGCCATCATTGCCGCGAATCGCCCATTTGCGCGAGTCCAGAGCGAAAGCTTCATCAAAGGCGGTGGTGTAAAGACCGAGAAGGGAGCATCTGGATCGGCCTGTATTGTCTCCAGATAATGCTGCCAATAGAGAAAAGCTCCTATCAGAACGACGCCTAGAATTAGAAGGACAATAATGTCTAATGTTCGTTTAGATTGAGACGCCGAAACAACGATGCTGAAAACCTCGTACAAGGTGTGCCCCATTTTTGTGGCGCGAGTTCTCCTTGACTGAGAACGAATACGATAAGAACCAGCCCTGCAGTAGCTAGAAATGCGCCAAGCCAATCAATTCGCTTATCCACCTCTTCCGAGGGAACGTCTTTGTCGATAGAAATGAATCCGCCAATGAAACACAGTACAGTTAGCGCGCCAAGAAGGTAGAACGATGATCGCCAGGATTTGCTGTTCAAAGATAGTGTCAATACGCCATGAAACTTTAACAGAATCCAGACATACGCAGTATATTCAGTGAGCACGCCGCCGAGCGCCGTACCAAAGACCGCACCAATAGGCGCACCAGCTGAAAATGTAGCAAATGCAAGTGAACGAGCACGGGAAGGCGGGAATGAGTGAGCAAGAATTCCGAGCTATTTCAAAGGAGCCTTGTTAGCTCAAATTCCACGATAGCAAAGCGTGTCAAAGATGGACATACAGAGGCGGGGATCGTCGCCGCAGCGCCTATTCCTTGAACCCCACGGAGAATATCAAGCGTCATCACATCTATCTCAATGTCTGCGCGTAAGCACATCAGTCCCGAACCGTTAAGAAATTACGCACTTGGGGAGAAGCCACACGCAAGCGTCATCACCGCAAGGAATATCGAGCCAGCACAGAAAGTCTTCTTTCTCCCATAGACGTCTGCCAACCTCCCGAACACTAAGAAAAGACAGCCCTTTACATTCCAGTAATATTGACGAGTTCAGTGCAAGGGTGGCGTTCGTAATAGTCACGGAGGGTTAGAAGGCGATGAGGATAATTAATAAGTATGTCAGGGACCCGCTGCTGGAAATAATCATGCTGAGAAGACTCACCGAGCTAAGAGGATACGCGGACATGACCCATTGCAATTGCGCTGGCTCAAGTGCCCATTCCTTCTCCACAGTCGGAAGAGCTATCGACATCGACGTTGCATTGGCGGTCTGTAATACATCCCAGTGTTAGCATTGAGGATCGAGGAGCACAGATATTTGAGCATGGAATCTGTTTGCGCAGAAACCGCCCAGGAATGATGGTAGAGAAAAAGAATGCGACGCACATTGATGACCATGGAGGATGTCACCGTCAATACGATTACACACGAGTTCAAGAACCCCCGCGTGTGTGGTGTTGGGGTCTCATCGACGTTGCTCGCGCTCCTGCTCACTAGCCCTTTCTCTCCTTCCATCTCGCCCTTCTGCTCTGCAGAAAATTCGGATCCAACAGGCGTCATAGGTTCGAATGTGAGATTAGACATCGTGAAATGGGAGGGGGGGGTGATTTATCTTGGAATGAAAGGGTAATTCGTTCCAGAGCTAGAGGAAGAACAAAGCAGTCTTGCAAGGCTAAGAACCTACGGACAAGAAAAGAAAGTGGATGCCTTGACGGACGAAATCTGGAAAAGAGTGGACTAATAAGTGGCTGACGGTGCCGAGCGAAGGAGATTCCATAATTTGAACCTACTCTCGGTATGTTATATGGGATCCAAGAATAAAAGCTCGTCTAGTCTGGATTCGAATGAAACGTGCGCAGTGGGTATGCTATGCTGGATTTCGGATATCGATCGCGAAAGGTGGTCAATTAAAGACTGCGAGTACGATGATTCGCTCCAAGTAGTTGGCTCCTGCTTCCAACAACAGGATATACAACCAGAACAACGATGTTGGATGTTTCAATGTTTTCAGGCTGCCAGTGTCTTGAATGTCCGCGCGTAGCTCTGAGGAGAAGATCCGTTGCAACTGCAGTCGAACTCTGAGTTGAGCACCCCAGGAAAGTGGGTTTAGATGGAAGTAGGGGAGGGTAAAGTAGAAGCCAGAGGGCAATAGGTGGTTTCGGATGAAACCATTTTGCATCCCCACGAAGTGCGATTATCCGGACAAACGCCTTCAAACCGTGACGCCGCCAGAAAAATTCCAAGGTACATTATTGAGATACACGCGCAATGTGGCTTGTGATGACGGATTTGGATACTTCCGCTGATTGATAATTAGGAGACCGTGACTTATCTGATAAGATAACTGACATATTTGCAAGGTATGTTGCGCCAGACCGCATCGCCGGAAGGTCCTTAGCGGATCTTCGGTCTTCCTTTCTCTATCAATACTGGTCTCGCTCATCGGCATTGCTAAGCATAGTCAGCAAGCGAAATGTATGGTGTCATCATGGTTATGAGTATCAAAAGGTGCCACATGCAATTTTGGACTTGCAGTGTTTCGCAAACAAAGTGGAGGAAGACCGAAGACGATAACTGGACGTTATTTAAAAATAACTAGAACTGTCCACTGTCTTGACTCTGTATCTCGTCCAGTTTAAACCAAAACAAGGACAAGGCCGATGCCTCGCACAACATCTATTTACTTGCCTTGAGTTGTTATCTCTACTCGCCTAGGCTTCTTGGGCCGTCGTAGTCGCTCATCATGCATGCATCAGCGCTCATTCGGAGTCATCCTGGGCTTAGCAGAACAGTGCTCGTCTCTCGGGTAAACTCGGCGAAAGCCCATCCCTCCTACCGACGGCTACGGATATGGTGTTAACCGTGGCGTGATGTGATGCCTACACCTAGGAGCTTTGAAGAAAGTCATGCCACAAATTGTTGCTACAATGTAAGATGTTGATAAGAGTGTACGCAAATATGGGGATAAGGCAGATTGAGAATCCATCGAGTCTTTTTGATAGTAATCATTGAAAACTCACCACTGACTCGAAATACAAAACCGTCCAGTAGGTGGAATGACACGAGATTACTGAGCTTTCTGCTGTTGTACTCGATCCAACTGAGGCGGACATGGCCGCCTACCGAGACCCGTCTTCCAAATTCCCCAAAGAAAGGCCACCATAGGCTACCTCAGATTATTAACAGCTTTCATCGTCGTATTAAACAGCCACCACGTCACGATCTCTCTGCGCAGGAGTACAATGCGCGACATAAAAAGGATCCCAGAGCAAAAGACAAAGAGCAAGAGACGTGCGAAGGGGGTTGGTGAGCCTGTGGACAAGCTTGTCGGCATGTCTTCGTCCAAGGAAACAGATTCAGCAATAGAGCGCAGCAAGGTAACCCCATGAAAGAGATAGGGGACGCCATGTCTGTCTGGGTGTCGTCGGAGGCACTCAACATCAGTTTTCAGGCTGTATCAGGCAAACTTAAAAAAAGCGGACCTAAGAAGTAAATTTCGTTAACGCTATGCCTTGCTATTCTGAGGGCCGATTCGACAGGCGGGCCCAATCCGAGGGCATGTGCTGGCGACATTATCGAGGCTCCGCATGCTGAGGCCGATGAAGAAGCTGGCCCCAAAATTCATGTTCTGTCGTGAATAAGGATCTTCCTCTGTTTGCTCCACCGCATGAGGATGATAGATCAAACTTAAAGTGATATTCAGCGAGTCTATGGAAGACAAAAAAAATCCGCATATCCACCCATTCATTTGCTGCCCATTCTAATCCTCAAAGGCGTCAACATGAGTACGGCGAGGTTGTGCTTGTGGTTTTGCGTGGCGTAAGAAGACATTCCCTATGCATAGAAGTAGCAAGGTCGAGGAAGCGAAACACTTATGGCTAGATAAATAGACTCACGGTGGTATGCAAATTGTCCGAGCCTTAGGCTCTTTACTCAACAGAAATGCCTACCATCAAGCCCTCTCCCATTTCCAACATTTTTACGACCCATTGGGTTAAGCTTTGGAGTTTGCAAGAAAATTGGGCCGAAGGGCAGGATCAAGACTTATCAAAGTCTTGCGAGGAATTCAAGAGGAATTGATATTGAACTTGGGAATCGTTGATGAAGCGTGTCACAGTCGCGTTACGTCACAGATATGATAAATCTCGTGCTAATATCATGTGACTTTTTTTGGACGGCGCTTATTTAAATTTAAACGCCCATCCCATATCATCAAATATAGATAAGGAGCAAACTATTCTTCGTTGCATCTAAGGGAGATTTAAAGCGGCATCTTGAGTCGTTAGCTCACAAGAAACCGAGTTATGTTTGCGAGGCGTTTGATAGGAAGTTCACGCGCGAGGATGCTCTTAAGCGCCATAAGTTAAATACATGCCCTTCATCGAATTAAAAAACGACGAAGACGATAGGATGCAAATGACTAACACCTTTTTAGCCTCTTCGACTGTCTTCAGAAGTACCTAATTTCAGTCTATCAATGTACATATTATACCCAAAGCATCCACAATTTTATTTACTGATGTACATGTTGTATAGTTTTATATCTCTATGTATCAATTGGTTCAGAAAATGTCTATGAAGGTCCATAATGTCCGAGTATCAGAACAGAAGTTGGAATTTGTTAAGAGTAGGCCTGAATGGATTTCCTTTGTTCATCTTGTCCGAAGGAGTGATTGGACTGGGTTTACGTTTGAAGATCCCCAATCCACGAGGAACATCCAAATGCTCAACCACACCTGGAGACATTCCACTGTCATGTGCGGGAAGTGGAGGCGAGCGAGAAAAACCAGAAAGGCGCCCAAACATAGCGAAGCGCGGCTGTTTAGGTACGAGGACAGGGGGCTGAGGCAATTGTGAAATGTCCTTTGTGTGAGAAGCGGCAGAGGGAGATGCAGTAGCAGAGGGATCATCAGATGATTTTGCATCGCGTGAGGGGCCGGCGAGGGGCGAAGTTGATCGTGGGGTAGAGGCTAAAGAGTTGGAGGAACCTGGCTTGCGCGGGGAGCGGAGACGATTGGTGAAATCAGACCAAGCGGCGCTGAGCGGACGTCCGCGCGAGCCGAGCGAGCTGGTTGCAGGAAGGGATCCAATAGGCGACAGTACTTCCGGGATAGCATACAGGCTGCGTTTGGCGAATCTGGGAATCTTGAAAAAGAATCGCGATCCGCCCCGTTCCTCGGAAACCGTGAATGTGGGCGAGACGGAACCGCTTGTTGGAGACTCAGGGCGTAACATTTTGGCTAGGTTCTGGCTTTCTTCAGCTGTCGACATCATCGTAGGCGCACTGTCACTGCCATTGGAAGGGATATCGTGCGGACGAGGCGGCCTGCCGGCGAGATTGGACGGCAAACCCATCCCAATACCTTCCGCACTTTTATTGGATTTCATACTCGAGCGCTCAGAAGGAGGAGGAGCGCAAGTAATGATATCCTCGATAGAAGATGAAGTAGGGAAGGGGGTTCTCGACACCTCTTCGATGGTTAAACCTGGAGATTGTGAAAGTTGTGTGTTGCTGGAGGCAGGTCGTGGTGATAATGATGAATAAGAACCAAAAGCACTGGAAGCATGGTGGGCCTGATGACTTCCAGAGACAGGGCTGCGTGGATCGGTTTCTGCTGTCAGGAAATGAGAAGAAGTCTCGCTATTGCTAACAGCAATGTCGTCGCGCTCAGGGGAGTACCGAAAAGACAGAGACAACTCTTGAGTTTGAGCGCTCTCCGAGAGACCCAGAGAAGGATCGATCTCGGAGTAGTAGCAATAACCAGGTGTGAGACTACCAGTCATTTCTTACACGAGAGCAAAGAGGTAAATCCCGTGTTCATGAAAAGGTATGAAAACTCACTTGGAGAAAAATTGGCCATTTCGCCGTCCGAGGGAACACTTAGTGGCTCAACCTCGGCACAGAAACGACGCCAGTTCTCGACTCCTGAGTCGAGGTTCAAATTAAATATGTGAACCCAAAAGAAAGGGGTGGGTGGCTTACCAGGAGAGTAGTGTCTAATTTCCTGTGGCGCTTCTGAGAGAACATCTGACGGTTCGATCTCAGTTTGACCGACTATTAGGGTGAAGCGATAGTGAGACTTCCAAGCCATTTTCCAGCGAAACAGATGGTCATACCAGAGCAGCAGTCATGCTCTAAAATTCCAGAAGACGCGATTACAGAGTTCGAAATGTATCCAACTTAAAGTGCGAAAAAAATGCATTGCAAATATGAATTTTTATTCACCAAGTAGTATGGAACAAATCAGGACGTACCCGGAAGGCGGTACCGCCCATTGACTACGTCCATCATACTCACGCAGCCGCTCGCTGAGAGGCTCTCGGTAACCTTAGTATCGCTACTCGGGGGCAGCTCTGGCGAGCGCATCAACGAAATCGTGGATGACGACTGGAGCGTGCTTTCCAGAAGACCGCCGAGTCCAAGGCCCGTCACCAGTGGCTCCTTGTTGTACTCGTTCGCCAGTGCCATTCCACGAGCAGACTCCTCGGTGATATCGCTCAAAGCCTCCCGATTTGGCGTTAACGAGACTTCGATGCTATCGCTGGTGCTTGCAGCACGCTCATCGTCGACGCCAGCTTCCAACTCAGAAACTGCGACAGAACTCGCAGCCGGATCCGAGAGATCGCAAGGCTGCAGCGGAGGAGTACTAGTCGTAGGAACCGCATCGGCATTCCAAGATGGGAGAGAGTACATCGATGGGAGTGAGTTGCACGATGGGAAGGAAGACTCCGGGAGTTGAGAAGGGTGGATATCAAATCCTAAACCTACACCGCCACTAGAGAGGTCGTCGTGCGCCCGGCCGACTTCGAGCTGTTGTTGCTGCGGAGGGGTAGCAGTAAGAGCAGCGAGTTCTAAACGCATCAAATCGGGCAAGTCCAAATCAGGTAGCATGTCTCCAGCAGGAACATGGCTGCGACGAGAGGCAAACATGAGGGTCGAGATAGCCATAAGGGGAGAGTTTAGCGGGGAATTAGGGTCTTCGTATAAGATTTCATAGACCCCTGGAGACGACATCGGAGCGGCTTCGAGGTTCTGGGGAGAGATAAGCATTTGAGAGACGGACATTGTAGAGTCAAAAACGAGACTCGGGCTACCCAAAGAGAGAGGGCTGCAGGTCCAATCGAGGTCGTCTAAAGGGCGAAGGGCAGGCTTCTCAGGCATGAGGGGGCTAAGATCGATCAATAAAGGAGAGGGAGGAACACCCTCCTGCTCGACCGGAATGTCAGATGGAGGTTCCAGCTCTTGCTCTACAGGATGCTCAAAACCAGCGTTCATCTGCGCCTCAACGGGAGCATCGACGATAGATGCAGGCTTTTCGCGCCACCCAGAAATGTTGCCTGTGCCAAAAGCGAAAGAGCCTGCAGGATGAAGCTTAATTTCGTCTGGAAAGAAGCTTCGGCCCGCATCCTCCTACACAACATAATTGTGAGCGAGATGAAGAACAAGTTGAATAGGCGACGTACCCTAACACCCTCATGAAATGATTTTTCAAAATCATTGTTCGCAAACTGTTCCCAGATTTGGTCCTTATTGAGGCTGAAGGTGAAGTTTGGAGTTGGCGTCGGATCTACTTCCTCCACAGGAGGTATAGTCGTCTCAGCCTGGTAGAGGAATGTGTTACGATTATCCAACGAAAATTTAAAGGATGCTAACCTCAGTCTTTGCCTTGTTTTCCGATTCCTCAATCCAGTCCTCGATGCTCCCCTCCGCTTTCGTGACAGTGACCTTCATAGCCGGCATAGAAGGTGTCGCCGAAAGAGGCTCATCCAGGAGGGCATCGGATTCAGACGCGGGACTCGGTTGTTCTTCCATGATCTTCAGAGCCCGCTGGGTGTTGGTGGTTAGGTTGGCCTTCTTGAGGCGAGCGCGAACCATACCGACAGCATCGAGTAAGGGAGCGTCCTCTCCTTCGCAATCGCTGTCATATCCATCTTCGGTTTCGCCAACTGAAACTAGAGCTCGACGTTCCCGATCCTCAGAGTCCTCCTTCAACGGACCAGTAACAAGATCAACCGAGATACGATGACCGTCGTACACCTTTCCATGTTTCTTGTCGTCGGTGGTGTAAGAAGGTGTAATTGGCGGTGTAATATCAGTGAGATAAGCAGATCCCGAAGACGCATGCGAGTGGTGACCAAAGTAATTGAAAGAAGAGTGGGAGGACAAAGATAAAGATGATCCCGAGAAAACCTGCGACTCGGTAGTTGGAGAAAGGGTGGGAGGGAAAGGAACTAAAAAATCTGGCATTGGTGAGATAAACTTCACCGTTGCAAGTCAAGGAGTGTAAAAGATTGTTGTTCGTCATTGCAGTCCAAATGTATCCTTTATTCACCCAGTTGGAAAGGAGATGCTGGCCAGAATTTCGGCGTGGTCATACATGAGGGCATCCATAGCCTTCATTCGCATCCGCAACTTGGTTGATTTTAAAATACGCAAAATACATGCACTTTGAGCTGCATGATTTTGCGACATTTTACAGCGTCAGATCTAAGGATAGAGGTACATGTCTTCGTGCCAGTGGTAGAGAGTTAAGCCAATGCGCCGAAGTTTGGATGTAAATGGTCCGGAATGAAAGTAGGGACACAAGCGACAGCGCGGCGCGCGCAAAAGTCGTTGCATGGTTTGTGACGCATGTGACGCGTGTGACAAATGTCGTCATTGAGTGTTATTCCGGATCCCTTGCAAGAATCTTGCAAGAATCTGTTCATAAACCAGTGAAATTCAACAGCATTCAATGATACAGGAGCAGAAGAAAAATAGGTACATCTCAAGCAGCGCTTTGGATCCTGATATGAGCAAGTCCTTCTACATTGTCAACCATATATACATCATGCAAATGGTATTCCTATGCTAAACTTGTGTCCTGCTTGTGTCCTATAGTAGCCTACTATCCCAGAGCTTGGATGTCCAATAAGTAGTACATGCATGTCGGACCTCTAGCAATTCTCAAAACCATACGGTGTTTTCATCTCCAACGAACTTGATATCCACCCGAACACGAGCAAAAGAGGATATCCGGAATGGTCCAAGAAATACCCCAATGAGAATGTCCAAAATCTACCCATAAAATTAGGGTATAGGACTTGGTATTCGTCCTTCAGGCGACCAATGGTAATATGCGTACAACAGGGGTTACGCGTTTACGCCCCGTATTCTTCACCCTGCTTCTTCGTCATTCACGCATCGCCGTGCCAATCTTCTCATCCTCTTCTCCAGCCCTCGTTCCCAGATTGCGCCTAGCTCCACCCCTCCGAGCACTTCTTATCCGGCCGCCGGCTGTTCCTGCCCTTGCACTCCAGCTTCCCGCAATCTTGACACGCACTCATACAAAACGACCGCCCGCCCTTGCCTTTGCACTCCTGCGAGCCGCATTTGCAGCAGTGCCTCGGACTCCGCTTGCCGTGCGGCCCCGCCATGATCGTCGTCGTCGCCGCACCCACATTACTACTCCCATCCACGGCGCTACTGGGCGCCCCACACCCGAACCGCTCTCGGCGTCGGGGACCGCGACCGCCGCGGGGACGCCCCCAGCGAGGTTGAGGCCGCTGCCCGCGCCCGACGCAGATGCGGCGGGCGGGAGCGGCACCATCTGGCCGTTCACGATGTGGTGCGGCATGTACGCGTAGGGCGCGAAGGGGTACGCGGGTAGGGGTTGTACGTGTGCTGCGGGGCGAGCATCGGTTGCTGTGGGTGGGATTGCGATTGCGGCGACCCCACCTGGGCGGCGGCTTGCTGTGGCTGCTGCACTGCTGCCTGGGGCTGCTGCGGGGCTGGAGTGGCGGCAGCTGAGACGGCGGTGGAGGTGGGGACAGGCCCCGAGGGTGGTTTTGGCTGTGCCTCAGTCATAGCTGTGTTCTCTTTCCAGGCGTCCCCATACGCGTCTTGGAAATTCTGGAAAAGAGAAAAGGAACCAACGCGTTCAACAGCCAAATAATACAGAAGAATGTGGTAACGGTACCGTAGAGGACAGCGTCTGGCTCTCGCCTTGACTCTGGCTTTGATTTTGGTTCTGGTTCACCAAGGAGCCAGAACTACTGGCCTCGGGCTGCCCATTGACCTCCTCGCCCTCGCCTTCCCCATCCTCGTCCTCATCCTCGTCCATCTTCTCATCCTCAGCTCCCATATCGTGTCCCCCATTCCCTGCATCTCCTGACCCTGCTCCATGCGGGGGCCCCAACACCCCATGATCACCCAGCCCGTCAGGGGTCTTATGCTGCACCGCCCAAATCAGCCTCAGTATCACATCCTTCTTCAGCCCCGCCCGCAGCGCCCCCATGACGAGGTTCCACAAGCCCGTGCTCACGCCCATCGCCTTCCAGTTCCACACATTCGGCCCGCTCCCCGCGTCCGCGTCGCCGTGCAGCAGCCGCGCGGGGAACTCGTCCTTGAGGAGCATCGGCAGCGAGCGCAGGATGCTCGAGTCCGTGGACGCGAACTTGCGGCCCTCGGGCGAGGTCGCGGCGACGCAGGCGGGCGAACGACACGCGTATTCGCAGCCGACGATGAAGAAGGGCTTCTCGATGTCGTAAATTTTCACGGGGCCCGAGGAAATCCGGCCGCGGTTCACGAGCGGGGCAGAGCAGTTGGGGCAGGCGATACCGTTGAAGACGAGCGGCTGGGGATCCCAGTAAAGGAAGCGGTGTTCGGAGGGCGTGCGGGCTGTTGATGCGGAGGCGGTGAGGGAGAAGTAGGCAGGACTTGAAGGGAGCCAAAATGTCTTGAGAATAGAGTAGAGTGAAGGGATGGGTTGCATTTGCGCTGGGTTCGGTGCGAGAGAGACAAGATGTGACTTGAAGGCTTCTTCCACCGTTGGACCCGCGCTGGAAACGGGATTGGGAGCGGCCAAGGCAGCGAGTAGGGTACTCAGGAACGCATTGGGATTTGTGCGTGCAAGGTCGGCCCAGTCGTTGTCTCCTGTTATTGCTCCGAGGGTAGTGTCCATCTGGTATATGGGTGGAGGGGCTGCGACTGGGCCAGGAGGTATCGGTGCGCTGATGGAATAGCCGTATGCCGCTGGCGGATATCCGACGCCACCATAGTGAACCTGGAATTTGTTCAAGCGTTTATCATAGCGGACCGTAATCACACTAACCACTGGAACCGGCGCCTGCGTCGCTGTCCTCTCTCTCTTCACCCTCGGACCGACGGATCCCGCAGGAAAACCATCTTTCCTCGGCCTGCCTACAGGTCGTTTGATCTTGGGGGGTAGCGATGTGCCCGCGAGCAAGTTCTTTTTGGTGCTGCCTTTCGGACGACCCGGGCGTCTCTTGAGTGGAGACCCGTCAGAGTGGAGACCTGGAGCCGCATTAGGCCCCTCTGTAGAGGAGCTGGCCTGCTGCTGCTGGTCGTCGACTCCGGCCAGAGGTTGCTGGTGGTGAGTCAGGGCTGGATCGAATACATGGTTGTGGTGAATGAGGGGAGGCGCCTGCATGGGATTATCCATCGAGGAAAAAATAGATTCAAAAAAACTGGACAAAAAATTGGCCGTTTTATGTGGTTTTCACGGTTGACCTGGAAAATGGCAAAACAAAACGACGGTGAAACATTCATGAGCTTCTTGGAGCTGGTATAGGCGCGCTGAGATGGCGGATTCTTCTCACATTAAATTTGAGGGGTGTGTGCCGTACAAAGGATATGAGGGACGGTGCGCGTGCAAGGTCGGTTGGTGTTGGAACTGAAGGAGATGAGGATAAGCCCATCTCGGTTACCGCTAAGTGCCCGTGGGAATATCATATCAGGATAAGCTCCGATAAACTCCGCAATATTCACTTGCAATGCTCTCTTCTCAGATTACCTTCAAGATTATGTTTACGAACGTCCGGCTGCTGGAAATTGCCTGAGGTCTCGTATGTGGAACTGAGCAGCAATTTTCGGGCCAGGCCGTATCAAGATTTGCATCTTGTGGCTCGAAACACTTTATCGCCTTACGGATCTGTTTAAAGGATTATGGTTTCGCTCCCTCCGCTGCATATTAAGAAGTGTGGCCCGGATATTTGTTGTCTCTCAGAGAGAATCTGAGAGAATCTGAGTAGAGATGCGGTGGTAGTGCTTTGGATATCTATACAGGGCCTGACGCCTGAGGCCCGAGCTTTTTTCTCCCCGTCGGCGATGACGTGAGTCTTGAATCATCTCCCTACCCCTACTATTATCTTGCGCCTGAGGTCCATGGCACATAGTTATACTATACCAAGTAATATACATCACGCCGGGAATGTTGCTTGGGGAAAAGTACCACAGCCATTCATAGTTCTCTTTTTGTTTTTCTCCATAAAATGGACTCATACAATAATGCAGGATTCAGTGGCAAGAGATCTCGTTAATCGCGACGCGGTGGCGTGACCGTGCCCATCTCCGACGCGTTTCTTTGGCCCACCAACAGACGCCCCAAGCAAATAGCATGACTTCTTCATTGCATTACCACTATGGGCAACCCCCCAGTGCATCAGCCGGTCCTCGTCAATCTGGGTTCGTCTTCGCAGGCCTCCCTCAAAACAACGGGTATGTCGGTTCTATGTTTATGATCTTTTGAACAGTCTAGACGAAGCCGACTGACTGCCGATAGAATATATTCATTCCAATTTCAATCGGATTTAACCCCGACCAACGACTTTCGCGACCCAACATGACCCAAACGCGACACAGCGGGAGGACCAAGTACCAGTCCATTATATCCATCTTCCATCACCATCACGAACACGCCAATGTCCAGCCAGCTGTTAGGTCCTCTTTCATGGTATATTCTCGGTTATATCTATCCCACAGACATACTACACTCAACGAGAATCGCTAGTGTGTCTTCATTCGCACCATTCACGCGCACGGGTGCGGCGTATTATAATGCCACAGCCAGTCTTTCCTACATGCCCAAACCTCAACTTCTTCAATGCCACCCCGAAGATAAACCCGACTGGAACACGGCTGGTACCTCAGCTTCTCATATATACACACCGCACCAAAGCGCCCCCGTCTCTATATCGTACCCTAATCCGCTTTTCATAAACCTCCCTATGAAACACGAGTTCCGCCCCGACATATCCACCGCTGACGCCAGGGCGACGTTTCCCCCAATCAAACTATCGCGCCTCGTCAACTGCGGCAGCGCAGGGAAGAAGAGTGCGAAGCGCAAGTACAAGTGCCGCCTTTGCACGCCGACCTTTATTGCGGAATCGAGGTGCGAAATGAGGACGCATAACGAGGAGTTGGAGCACACGCTGGTGAGGTACGCTTGCGAGAAGCCGGAATGTCATAGAACCTTCGAGCGCTTGGATGCTATGAGGCGTCACATGAAGACCCATTCGAGGATCTGAGATGAGCGGAGAGCGGAGCCAAAGAAAGGCAAGTGATTGATTTCCTTGAACTCTTAGTATCTTCATATGCGCTTTGTATTTGCTTTGTATCATAAAGAAATTTGTAGCAGGCGATATTACGCCCAGACTCTCAGTTATTACACAGTTTCTCTTTGGCATTTGAGATGTCATTGGAAAATTTGTAGCCTTTTTTGTGTGGCTTATGTATCAGCAACTTTTAGCAGTTATCAACGTTTCAAGGTGAAGTCCACAAACGGTCGGGCCGGTGCACAATTTTTTTATTATCCGATTTAAAGTCCGACTTCGGCGTGCTCTGCTCGCAACTTGGCAACGACACTCTGCACACATTCCACTATTCACCAGGCCACATTCATCCCTTGCCCTTCTGTATTTCTAACATGCGGGCCTCACTTATCAGACTAGCGGAATCCATTTCCAAATCCCCTCTCAAATTGACTGAAGCCAGCGCAATGCTGTACCCACCTCTTCCGTAAGTTCGCGAACCGCCACTGCTGTCCACCATACATACCGACTGAGCCTCGTTCAAAATCTCACGTAGATTATACCGGAGAATTTTACGTGGGCACCGAAACCTCCCGTGGGCCATGCGATCCTTAGGGGACGGCTACGTGAAATCTGGTGCGCCATATCACTTGTACGAACGAATTGCGATCTCTTCTGACGCGTTGGGCATGTAGAGTTCCGCCGACATAAAGAAGTCACGAATCCAGTTTATATCATGGGGTTCCTTTCGCGGTGGAAAGTATACCTCGATCAATTACCTTCGGCTCCGGACGTGGAGTATGTTGGAAAGAAGCTTGACCCCACTGTGTTCGAGAAGGTATCTCTATGTTGGACCATCGCGAAAAGACTTGCGTTAATCCCTTGTAGATGTCCACCGAGCAATTGGGGCAGCTATACGAGCTGATGCATGCAGCGAAAGATGTATGGAAACCTGTGCAGGCGGAAGAAAAACAAAAGGAAAAGTCATGACGGCCTGGGATACCCCGCTTTGGTGCGTTCAGGTCCCAATTATACCTACCTATGCGAAAGTACGTGCGGAATCGGAACTGCCCATGTTGGTCCGCCATGCTGTCCCCGTACATTTAATGGCACTTTCCCATGCTTATCCATTTTCTTCTGTGTTGTTAGTGCGATATAGGGTTTTTTAAGCTATTGCCATATAAATATTCTCCCTCGCTGTGATTGCAACATATCGCAACTGTATACTCCCTCTCACACGATACTCCGTTTCTTCCCTGCTCTGGCACCGGGGCCGTCACGTGTTCCCCGAAAGCTATCGTCCCGAGGATGCCGGTTCCAGGAATCGTCTCTGCTGACCGCGCATTCCTTTCCATCTCAAGCCCGTCAATGTCTAGGAAATCAAGTGAATAGCCGTGCCGCTGATTCGAGTCCCCCATATGATCGTGGAGACACGCACGAATCCGCTTATAATGAACCTGTACACCAGCCGAGACAATTGACGATCTCGTTCTCACTCTCACTATCGCACCTAGATAACCTTCAATCAAGATGTCTCAAGTTCAAGCTGTAGGGGCATCCTCTTGCTTCCCGCTGTAGAATATCCACATTAAACTGGCGAACAGGTCCTGCCCGGCCATAACCCCCCTTACAGCGAACTGCCCCCGATCATCAGCCAGCTCTTGGAAGCCAAGGCAAGGAGAGGCCTGAGTTTCGCAGAGATCGGAAAACATATTGGCAAGGACGAAGTCTGGATCGCAGCCGCCTTCTACGGACAAGTTCGTGACGCCTGCGAGCACACCTAGGGCTGTAGCTGATGTTGAAACAGGCCAAATTCACGGAAGAAGAGCTGGGGAAAGTCGCTGAGCTCCTCGCCGTCCCTAAAGCTGCTGCTTTGGAGGCTTTAGGCAACCACTGGTGGCCAAACAGGGGTTTGGGTCCTATCCCGCCTCATGATCCTGTCATCTACAGATTATTCGAGGTCGGTCCTGGTGTATGTGTTCCTGGTTTGATACTCACGCTTTGCTCCATCAAATTAGGGTGTTCTTGTCTATGGGCAACCCATCAAAGCCGTCATCCACGAGAAAGTACGTGTGATTGCCTGAAAATATCTTCATATTTGTGTCTAACGTCCCTGTTTCTCTCAATAGTTTGGAGATGGTATTATGTCGATGATCGATTGTAAAATCAGCGTCGACAAGAAGCCGGACCCCAAGGGCGATCGTGTTGTCTTGACCTTCGAGTGAGTTGTATTTATATCAGAGGCATCTAAGATTCTGAACGTGCCGTGCAGCGGAAAGTTCTTACCCTACGCCAAGTGGTAAACTATGTAAACAATGCCTCAAATCAAGAAATCCCTTATGTGCCTGAATCGCATTGAGATGCGACATATATTGTGAAAAATGGCTTAACAATTATCAGAAACGATCTTTGAAAGACGGTAATGAGTGATGTACAGAGATATCCCTAATTGTCGAAAGGAGTTGTTTATGCACCAACTTCAACCAACCCCATCGCTCTTCTGCCTTCCTTGCTAATAACATCATCAACACTTGCAATTCCAACATATCCTGCCTCTCCTTCTCCAGTTCCTTTCGGGAAATCAGGGGGTCTTTGGCCCTGCAAAAACGCTGCCTTCTGACGCTCAACATATGCTTGGTTCTGGGGCGTCAACGGCACGGCGGGAATGTACATTACTGTTCGTAAAGTAAGCAAGCTGCGGGCTTTTAGTATACTAATATCACGACTCACCCGCGGAATCACCCTGTCCAATATGATCAGTCTCGACGGCATGTACAACATCGCAGTGCCAGAAAACACCGTCCCCTGGGTTGACTTTGGGTACAGATGTCATTGAAGCTTCCAGTCTCATGTTGGGGTGAAGGTCTGGTGTAGGTCGGGGACCTACATACCCGCCATCTCTGGGAATGATACCTGGGAAATCAGGCTTCGAAAGATCTGAGGATTGTCACTCAGTACGGTCGCATCGGAAAGGAGGACGGTAACTAACCAAACTTCCAGTGCTTGATATCGAAAATCTCATCAGACTCCGGTGAAATAGTAGGGGTGAAGAACGGCCTCAGAATGAGGTATGCGTTGGACAATAGGACGTCGGGGAATACTTTCAAAGTCCCTTGAGTCGGTGCGGTTTCACTAGATCGATGATAGCGACGGGTATTGATGTCAAACTGGTTAGCAACTCACAGATAAGTTGAAGGCATACCTCATAGCTAACCACCCTTGGAAGGATCTGAAGATGCTTGACTGGTTTGGCCGTCCGTATAGTGAGCTTCTCGCGTCCAACCTCCCTGCTAATTCGAAGGGATCATGCTGTTTCCAGTTTCCTGTAAACATATCCTCAAAGCATCGTCGGAAGTAAGGGTCTTCCCAACGTTCGATGGTTCCTCCTAAATGCGAAATAATCGGGAATGTGCTTCAAGTCGAATATTATTGGCTTACCATCGACGTGGGGAGGATGGAAGTTCCAGCCAACGCCCGGTTTCCTGATTCTGAACCTGTCGGCGTATGTCAGAGGAACGTTCATGTCGACACCGTCAAGTATCGCGTTCTTCGTATCGGACTTGGTGTGATAGAGTTTATTCAACCAAGTCGACGCAGCCAATAAATTCGGATGGGACCGTGCTTGGACTTGAGGTTTCGTCCAGCTAATTTTAAATAGTTATGTCCAACATCTTCAGATACTGTACTTATTTGGCAGACAAAAGAAGAAAAACTTACTAGAGTTCAAAGAATTGCTTATCGTCTGCTGGCTCTCCTAATAATCAAGCCAATATTAAACATCAAGGAGCTCGGAGAATCTATGGCGCATTGCCACTTACCTTCAACAGTGGCATTGACTGTCACAAACTCCTTCAAGTCCTCTTTCCATTGGATTGCCTGTTCATCGGGCACAATGTCCTTGATGACAACACTTCCACGCCTCTTGATTACATCGAGCTGCTCCTGGCTAAGAGTTTGTAGATCCGCAAAGTTTACTTGCGGGATATACTGCAATTGAATGGGAAAAGTCAACGACTCTGAGCGAAGCAGCGATCAAATCAGGCCGGAGTGATAACATACATTCACTCCCTCATCTTTGATTTGCTTCGTGACTTTATCGAGTTCCTGCAAAATCTCTGCCCACGACTGGGTCGCATTCTTCTCGAAGTCGGGATAGGACGCCGCGATGCTAGCCTTTAGATCGACAAAGCGAGGCGGGAGCGACATCTGGGGGGGATGTATGGTACTTATGGTTCGAATCAAGATTCTTAAATACGTTAGTCGAGTGATAACTGACTGTACATCGATGAAATGCTCACTATCGCAGTGGCACCATTTCGATCATCTGACCAACTATGCCTCAAATCTATCATTGTATCAACTTAAATTTGGAGAGGATCTTGGGGTGCATTGTGGTCTGCATACTAAGTAAACAAATGTCTGCTGAGAATGATATCGTAACACCATATTTCTAATCGACAAACTAAGGGGAAGCCTCCAAACACTCACCCTATGCCTGTGCATCATCCCAGCCTCATTTAGTAAGTCAAGGAGAGCACATATATACGAATTTAATTTGAATAGAAACAACTGAAGTAATTGTGGAGGCATCTATGTATGTTCTATGCCTAGAGAGATTCGCTGAATTGTCAAGAGGATCCACTTATGCACCAACAAGCCCCATCGCTCTTCTACCTTCGCTGCTGATAACATCGGCAACGGTTGCAATGCCTATGTAGTCTGCTTCTGGGCCAGTTCCTCTAGGGAAATCAGGGGGTCTCTGACCCTCCAAAAACGCCGTCTTTTGACGCTCAACATAGGCTTGATTCTGGGGCGTCAATGGTACGGCGGGAATATACATGACTGCCCATAAAATAAGCTTTAGCTTCGAGCTTTCCGTATATTGACGTCGTCACTTACCGGCGGAGTCACCCTTTCCGATATGGTCTGGCTCGACGGCATGCACGACATCGCAATGCCAGAAGACACCATCCCCTGGATTGACCTTGGGTACAGATGTCATTGAATCTTCCAGTCTCATGTTGGGATGGAGGTCGGGTGTAGGTCGAGGACCTCCAAATCCGTTCTGTCTCGCATATATACCTGGAAAATCAGGTGTCGAAAGGTCTGGAAGGCGTCAATCAGTACTATATATAAAGTCTGGGGACCGTTACGAACCGAACTTCCAGTTCTTGATATCAAATACCCCTTCAGACTCTGGAGAAATAGTCAGAGTGAAGAACGGTCTTAAAATGAGGTATGCGTTGGACAGTAGGACATCAGGAAAGACTTTCAGAGTCCCTTGAGTCGGAGCGGTTTCGCTGACATTAATGATTAGCATCAGATATCAGCCAATAAGATATTACAGCTATACCTCATAGCTAACCACCCTTGAAAGCTTCTAAAGATGCTTGATTGACCTGGTCGCCCATATAGGGAGCTTCTCGCATCCAGTCTCCCTTCCAGTGCGTAAGGATCATGCTGCCTCCATCTTCCCGTAAACATATCCTCAAAGCATCGTCGGAAGTAAGGATCCTCCCAGCGTTCAATCGTCCCCCCTAGGTGAACGCGAACATTTTTAAGTTAGACCAAGCAACCACCGAACATGATGTCCCTGGCTTACCATCGATATGAGGAGGGTGGAAGTTCCAGCCCAGGCCCGGTTTCCTGATTCTGAATCTATCAGCATATGTCAGAGGGACGTTCATGTCGACTCCGTCAAGTTTGGAATCGGTGGCATCAGATTTAATATGATAAAGGTTATTCAACCAGGTCGATGCAGCCAAGACATTTGGATGGGATCGCGCCTGGACTTGAGGTTTCGTCCAACTGATTGACCATCACAGGTCAGACACAAATTATTTGGCAAAGACGGACGTCTTACTAGAGGTGAAAGAATTGCTTGTCGTCCGCAGGCTCGCCTATAATGATTGACGAAGCGAAGATTGAATTTGATAGAACAATCTGACAGAAAATAATACCTACCTTCAACAGCGGTGTTCACCGTCACGAACTCTTTCAAGTCCTCTTTCCATTGAACAGCTTGTTCATCGGGCACTATGTCCTTGATAACAACACTTCCGCGCCTCTTGATTATATCAAGCTGCTCCTGGCTGAGAGTTTGTAGATCCGCAAAGTTAACTTGGGGGATATACTGCAAGTGAGTGGGGAGGCCATCAGCACAATTCCGGACGAGGCATGAACTTCAGGCCGCAACAACATACGTTCACGCCCTCGTCTTTGATTTGCTTCGTGACTTTATCGAGTTCCTGCAAAATCTCTGCCCACGACTGGGTGACGTTCTTCTCGAAGTCCGGGTAGGACGCCGCGATGGTGGCCTTCAGGTCGACAAAGCGAGGGGGGAGCGACATTTGGACAGTGAAGTGTGGCGCTTAGGAGGTATGAACAAAGTTCAACGCAACGGTTCTACTTGGCCTGTTTAAAAAGGGTCAGGTCAGAAGCCAATTATGCACGTAACCCCAGAATTCCAGGACCGATATACCGATAGACCCACAGTCCTCAGTCATCTGCCCCGCACCAAATGCAAGGGCGCGGATAAGGACATGATGTATGACCATTGTAAGAGGCATCCGCAGACTAATTGTAGTTCCTGTATCTAATTTTGATGAACGCGGCTAACGGTCCGGAGAGCAATGGCAGCAGTGCAGACAAGATCCGAAGTTTATCCGAAGGGGCGAGAACTGGCGAGAACGATTTCGAGGGGAACAGCTTGCCAAATGGCTCGGAGTGCCGACTGCTGGCGGATTCTATCAAGAAGCACGAGGTTTATTTCTGCTGGGGAAGGCAGATGCCTATCCATATTATTCAGAATAAAGGGCTTAATCTGTTCTTGGGGCTCAGCGCTCAGTCTTGGCTCTGTCACATGGACTGGAACGTGGTATACATCTGAGAAACTCTCGTTCTTAGGATGATAATTATGCATAAAGTTTGAACCTGTACGAGCTGTGTGAGAATGCGCGCAATATTAAGATACAGGCGTAAATCCATACCTAAATATCACAAATCATGTTGCAAAGAGAAGTCAGTATGGGGTCGTCGAAGCAAAGAGCAAAAAACATCAATTATTAAGGTAGTATCTATAATATCACGCACGCAAACAACCGCCGTCGTAAATGAGAATTAGAATGGAGAAGAGATCCACGCATGGCAAGGGGAAACAGACAAGCCGAACGGTAAAGGTTCGCTATTGCTCAGGCTCTTCGTATCCTTGCGATGGCTCTTCTTCGTAGCCATCTTCGACGACTTCATCTTCGTCGATCGTAGCCTCTTGATACTATAGCGAGCCAATAAGTAAGTAACAACCCTACACGCGAATAGACAGTTGCAAATTACCTGCTGATATTCCGCACTATTGACATCGAGCGAAACAATGTCAGAAGTATTCCAAAGGTGAAGCAGCAGAAAGCTCACATCAGATCACGCGTGTTATTCTCGGCTTCAGAGAATTCCATGATATCCATCCCTTCTCCAGTATACCTATACATGCGTTCTCGTCAATAACATAATGCAAAATGATGTTTTGGAAACATGCTCACCAATGCAAAAAGGCTCTTCGCTTGAACATGAGGGAGAACTATAACAACATTTCGTTGCCTATTAGCCAACATTGAGACCAAAACACGTAGGAAACTCACGTTATCAAGCGTTCTCTTGAACAGCTCCTGGATGGCAGTGGAGTTGGACAGCGCAGTTGCCGACTATTGTGAAACAAAAAGACAGCGTTGATATATTTCAAAAATCAATCAAAAATGAGCACATACCTGAGTCTGGCCTACGGGCGGCACGCGAACAAGTGAGACCGACACATTGTCCGGAATCCACCTAAGATGGAACAATGAATATGCGCGTGAGTCAAGGAAATACCTTTAAAGAAAATTACTTACTCCACAAAGTGTTGGGAGTTTTTAGTTTGCAGATCATGCACAGCGACCTATTGCAAGCAATCGCGCGAACAGCAATGCGGTAGTAGCAGGGAACATGGCGGGGGACAATTTAACGTTGAGCGCCTAAGGAAGCATGACCCGCAGAGAACAGGGTACATACTTCAGCCTGCAGAAAAGAAAACAAATGTCATCGCGTCCTTTGAGCTTTATATAGCGCTGCACTTACTTCTCTAGAAGAGATGTTTCCACGGAAAATGGTAGCAGCCGTCAGATAGCGACTAAGGTTCACGGGGAACGAGGTTAGGTGGTATACATAGGAAGCTGCATATAGAAATAACAAACCCAAATCTAGGATCGCATGCGACGAGGAGATTTTTGCGATCAAATAGACTGATGGTGCGAAATGCGTCAAATCCAGGTTGACTTCAGAAAAGAAGAAATAGGTACGCTTTGGTCAATTCGGCGACTGAGGTTCCTTCGAAGTGTTTAGCTTTAGGATCGTAGAAGGGTGCGTAGCTAGGCATTAGGAAATGCAGCTGTTGGAATTGGGTATGAGCGACGGTTTTCTAGTGAAATATTCAACATACACGAGGGAATGGAATCAAGTTCATTCCGAGCTTGCGAAGGTCACTAAACAAATCATTGTAAGGATTCAGGATTGGTTATGCGCAAGAATCTACATACCCGTTGAGCTGCCCTGGGAAGCGAAGACTGGTGCTAACACCACACATGACTTGCGCAATAAGCTATGAATAATTTGTCAATCAGCGCAGATGATTCTGATTCAATGAATGAGGACGAACATGGTTCAAATTGTCGAAATTTGGATTCTTGACCTTCATGTTTCTAACGCAGATGTCATAGCTGTCGCAAGTTAGTTTTGTTAGCAGCTGTCGTAGGGTAATGAAGCAAACTAACAGTGCTTCATTGTCAATGCAAATGGTGAGATCGCTATTGTCGACCAGCTGATGTACTGAAAGCATAGCGTTGTATGGCTAGAATGGGTTTTGATAAGACCAAAAAAAATGAAGCGAAGTCAAAAACAGACCTCTACAATGGTTTCCGAAACCTTGGGCGATGGTATAATGGAGAAAGTAGCCATCATGCGATCTGGGTATTCTTCTCGCAACTTGCTTAACAGCAGACTACCCAAACCTGCGCCCGTCCCGCCTCCAAGGGAGTGAAGGAGCTGGAATCCTTGCAAGGCATCGCAGTTCTCGGCTTGTCTGCGCACGATGTCCTATATTTAGTATTGCCTTGTGTCAAACAATGACGTTGAATAAGGAACAAAATTACTGACGAGGATGGAATCCACCAGCTCAGCACCTAATCGCGTCCATCAGTCAAATTGGGATTTCATACGAAGCTATCAAATACCTTCTGTGTAATCTGTTCGTGATAATCAGTAAAAAATCCTATTACGCAACATCCTGCACTCACATCCTTTTGCCCAATTATTGCCTGCGCCCGATTCTGAATGAAGATACGTGTCGGGACGAAATAGATCACCAAGGATTCCTCCACGTAGCTTGATTTATAGGTAAGTATGCGCGTAGTAAAATGCAGCTCAACGGACACACCCTATTGCAGACTCCCGCTTCTAGATCGACCTGTACACTTCTTGGAACATAGCGTGTCTTGCTCCCGTCGAGAATTTCATCGAAGTAGACTCCAGCCTGGCCGATAGAGCATCATGATTAGCGGTCCTTAATGGAGTTTTGAGAATTGACCGTTACCCGTTGAAGTTGGAGAGGATCACTTCCGCGATAGGTCTGGAGAAGACGACGACGCGTTCGAGTTTCAGCATGTAAGAGCCAGCGACGCGACAGAGAAAACGTGCTTACACCTGAGTTGTCTATCCCATGTTCCGCTAGGAGCATCTGCCAGAAGGTCTCTCCAACCTAAGCAAAAAAAAATCATGCCACATGGTCAGCATAAGAAAGTGTTTACACAACTGCCTGTGTACCTGGTTGCCTGCTTGCCCGACCTTTGATAGATTCCGATTAGCCACGACCACGAAGGAGAAGACGATCAGCAAATGTTACCTGGACATTGAGAATTTCGCGCGACGAAGGCATAGGCAGTCGTATGTCGTGGCGTACTGGTTGAAGGGAGAAAAATCCGAACTGTCAGACAAAAAAGGGGCTCGGCACTATTTCTTTAGTACGGTGCTAGAAGCGGCTTAGTACATCGTTTAGATAATCAATTGCCCGTGACATCATTGATCGATGATCCCCGGTTCCGGTCCCGGGGCCGCCTCACAAAACCTTCATCGTCGCTTTGTATTCTCTGCAAGATTCTCTGAAGAGTGAGGAGATTCATCTATTAATGAATTATTCGGTGCGCATAGAATTATTACAAATGACTGAGTCAGAAATCAGTTGTGTGCCCAACAATAACGCGCAGCAAGGTGTTGGCAAGGTAAACTCGGTATGTACATATGCTGCAAAACTGACTCCGTAAATTACCACACAATTGAATTCCGTTCCGAAGACATACTTGCCACATGAATGGAGATATTTTCTTTAATATCAATCTACACGATTTAATTTTGCTGATAGAAATTGCCTATTGCGGTATGTCTTCTTGTCCACTGAACGCCGGCCATCGCTTTTCACTGCACATCGCGCCCGAATGATCGAGTCATCGCGAGTCATGTAATCACACCTGAATAAGCATCCTGACAAGCTGCTGGTATTCCTGTAAGTATAGAAGTTTGAGGAGTCAAAAGAAGACCACAATCTGCATACATTATCAAAGATTCTAAACTGAGTATGATCTAGACTTCATTTGAGAAACTGGAAGGACCGTCACGAAATATTACGGGCCTACTAGCATAAAGAGAACATAACATAAATTTGCATACATGTTACAGGTATACACATTTTGAAAATTTCGAAATCATACACGATGGACATTATATACATACATCCCGATGGAACTGCCAACTACAATTCGTACCTACTATTTCCCAAGTTCTGGGAGACCAGCGGCCTTCAGATCAGCATTGATCTCCTCAAGATGATTGACGAATTGGCCTTTGAGGTTATCCCACATCTTGGGTTCATGTTCTGGGTTACGCAAATTAGTGAGGAAAATCATAATTGATACCAGAATTGCTCTACCGTGGAGTTTGCCAGAACGTTTCATGGCGTAATCGGTAATGGTGAACATCATACTCGATTCAAACATAAAGGCTGGATGGATACGTTATCATAGCCATCTATGAAAAGAACAACAGACTTACCGATAGTTCCTTCAGATATTCTCATAGGCTGTTGTTCACCTTCGGAGGCTTTCTTGAATTCATCATAAGACACTTAAATGGTGAATTCAGCAAAGGGAATATCCCAACGCAAGGTAAAGTTTACCTCCATGAGGACAGAATCCTGTTTCGTAGCTAGCACCGCCTAGATCCAACATAATTAGAGGTCGAACGTGAATTCCAGTTCTAGAAAGGCCTACTCACCGGGCTGGAAGCCATCGCTTCGACCTCCATAGACACCATACAGAAGACCCATAAACTCCGTAGAAGAATTACGGTGGTAGTACTATAGCAGAATATCAAGAAGACATCCTTTGACATAATAACATAACTTACAGGGGGCCTAAATGTACCACTCGCGACATCCCAGCGAGGACTGAAGATGAGGAAGTCCGCGAGAGGAACGCCGGCTTGTTTAGATTTAGCGGTGAGGACACAGAAAATGGAAGGATCGATGTGGTCCTTCGATATGCTTCCCACATTGGTGAATTTCTCCAACGCATATTTATAGGGAACGTAGCTGGAAACAAGTTCATCAGCCCCTCGAACTCCCCGAGGACGAAGATAACAAGGTACACACTTTCCATGCCACGCAACGACGTCGAACGGTGTGTGCTCTTGGGCACATGAATGTAGCTGTCCACAAACTCTAGAGCGCCCATTAGTGAGAGAAGAGCTACTGAAACAGCCTGACGGCGCACTTATATATAACTGGAATTTAGTGATCAGCACTGATATTTTTACAACATCGAAGAGTGGAGAGTGGACGTACTGCTCCAAGGAGTCTGGTCAAGATCGAAAGACGCCACTGGGCTTTCGAAGTCGCGAGGGTTCGCTAGACCGTGTCCGCCTAGAGGCCCAAGTTCGGGAAGGGTATAATGCGCGCCAAATATCTCTTGAATGTCTGTATTATTCTTGTCAGTTATTAGTATTCAGTCATTGTATAACAATAGACTTACAGCCACGAGAAGGACCATCAGGGAGAATAACCTATCAATCCCGAGTGTTTAATGCCATTTGAAGCAGCGCACACAGCCAAAAATAGAACCTTGAACTTGATCCCCCTTTGAATGACGCAGATTTCTCCAGAGCGCACCATAATCCTTGAACACATCCTCATAAGGAACGAAAGTCACATCCCAGACCCCACTAAGCCACAACTCACTTTCCGAACTCCGTCTGTATGTCCAGACGCCCTTGCTGCGGGAGGATCAGCATGTCGCCGTCGGTGTTACAGAACGCCTTCTTGTCCATCGAGGCGTTGGCCAAGTACATGTGGATCGCCAGGCCTTCATGCAAGGTTGGGTCGCCATTCCCCGCAATCGTCTTCAATCCATCGACGAAGTCCACTTTCTCGTTATCAGAAGGCAGGCTGAACGGGTGCCATGCGAGCTGGGTGGGGCTGACATGCACTTTGGGATTTAATGGCAAGAAGCACGATTCGAGCTGTATGTAGTAGTATGATATTCGCAAAGTTGGAAGCAATACTCGAAGAAAAGGATTCACGTACGTCAGGATTGTCGGGTAAGCGCGTAAACCCCTGATGAGCGACAGAAGGACGAATGCGGTAAAGCCACCTGAATTATGATCATGAGGCATAGCGGCAAAATAATTCAAGCATCCTCACGCGCTCAGATTCTCAGAGCGAGGGGCAACGAACGAAGCCCCTGTTAACTAACGCAAAGACGTCAACTGGGCCGCATCCCAAAGGAATGAAAGTCAAAGCTTGAAACTCACTCCCTCTGTATACAACTCGTATTTATTTTTCTGGGGCATATTTTGGCCTTGAGGCAGTATCCCAGGCCTGCGAGCAGATAATCAGTCAGCATGAGACAAGTCGCAGATGACGAGATAGTCATAGAGATAGAACGTACAACGCCTCGCTCGCAAACCGATTCCCAAAGCCAACTTGATAGGTGTACGGATCCTTCTCCGTCGGGGTCGTGGCATAAACGCCTTGCGCAGTTGCACCAGTCGTAATCAAAGGCATGTTGGATAGACTCGGGCTACACTCAGCTACGATGGTACAAGGGCGAATGAATAATGGCCCGCGATATGCAGATTATATATACCCTGGAGCGTCGGGATCTCTATTAATCCGCAACATCACTGTAACATTTGAACGCGCCTTCATTCGATGGGAACGAATGGATTAATTGGAATTGTAGTTTGATACATATGTTTGACCAAATGTGACAGAAGTCGAACCGCTTAGGCTTCGTGGGGCTTACTTGGAGCAAGTTGGAGGACGTCGCAGACGATATATCTGATAATGTATTGGGAACCCACTGATCGGAATTTCGAAGAACATACCGCGTGAGCAGTCAAAGGTACAATTGGGTACGACGCATCCCAATGAAGCAGATATTTTGCGCGACCGCCGGTCCATGGATCGCCGTCCGAGACCGAAATACCCACAGCCAAAGCGATATAAGGCGATATACCACCCAGCGATAACGACAACGATCTAATCTTCATTGATAATGGTATTACAGAATTCTTTACATGCATACGCCTTTCGCGATATGATTGGTCTTCTTTCGAGCTATGTCGCTTGGATCCTGCTTCACTATTTTAACGCCATCCGATCGATCTATTGAACAAGTCGTTGGATCTTCGTGAGGATTGCTGTGAAGAAACAGCCATTAAGATCACAATACGACAATTGAGAGCGAGCGAATGCCACAAACATTGAGAATCAAGGCCTTGGAAGGGAATTTGTTCCCATAATCCGCCACATCCTGGTAAAGGAAGACAAACGTATTAGCATGATTCAGCCCCTTGGACACATGGTATGACAAACCTTCTTGGACAGTTCCCATATATCCGTACCTGGGCGTAAGTTGGCGTTCCAAGAGCCATGTACCGAATTTAGATCCAAGCTTAAATACAATGTCAGACTTTGATAGCCAAATTCAATATGGGGTGAAAGTGACGCACGCCGGTCTTTTGGTTGAAAGATTCGACTATAAGAACGAAAGGGCTAATCCCGATCTTCTCGATCATCTGCCATTGTCATTTCATTGATTTTACGCATCCTGAAGAAAGGGTCAACATAACATACCTGTTCATCGACGACGTTCAAACAGGGCTTGTTGATCAAACCAACATCGAGGCCCTCCTGTCTGCACCTCAAGACAGCATCATATGATCTGTAGAGCATTTCACCGAAGCTAACAACGTAGCCAGCCTTGCCATCGAGAATGATCTCATCTTTGCCTGGAACGAATTTGTAACCGCCTTCGAAAAACCTTGTGCCATCCTCCTTGAGGATCCAAGGAACTTTGGAACGGGTGGAAAAGATGAAGCGAAGGCCGCGTTCGAAGAAAACGCGCTGCACGATGGCAACCATTTGGGAAGGGTCTGCAGGGAAGTAGAGGAAGGAGTGCACGTCGGCAAGACCATTATCGGCAAACATGTTGTTGAGACCGAAATGACAAGTGTTATCAGCCATTTCATCAACTAGAGGGGAGAATAGGCGTGTTCAATGTCGAATCACGAGAAATACATCCAATAGAATCCGTACCACCAGCATGCGAGAAATGACACAAGACGTTGCAGTTATTGAGACGCGCCATTGTAATTTCCGAAACTACCATCTCAAGGAACGCAGAGAAAGTAGAGAACACGCCAAATTTGTCATGAGCGAAACCAAAACCAGCTGCAGCAGAAAAGTTGCCACGTTCCATGATTCCGGAAGGAATGAACACCTCAGGGTGCTTCTGGTGAATGACTTTCAGACCTGTCGAACCCTCAAGGTCGCCTGTTCAAAACAAATATGCTTGTTAGTCATACGCCGCACAGCAATAGTTTTATGAAACGCACTGTCAATGACCATAACCTTCTTGGCATTCTCTTCCTTGGAAAACTTATCCAACACCAAATTCACAGCTTCGCCAAAGACCACGCGATTGGCTCCGGTCTCCTTGCTACACCCAATGTACAAGTAGGGATTCACATGAGGTTTGATGCGATCATAAATAGACACCAAAGTCGCCAAACCCCTCTGCTCAAGGTATTTGATAGCGGACTTAACCGAAATGACGTCATGGCCATGGATGCTGCCTTCGAGGTCAGGGATGCCAGGCGCCATTTTGCGTTTAGAGACGACTATATGCAGAAGATTTTAGAACTGATCAAGCGTAACAAAGGCTACCTTACCAGCAGCTGGCCCTTTGTGGGTAGTAACAGAGCTGATTGCGCCCCAAAGCGCGTCAATATCTTCTCCTTGAACCGTGACAACCTTCAACCCATGTCCTTCCAGAGTTTGAGCCAAGTCGAAGCCCTTAAGGTATTCTGAAGGGTGACCAGCGATTGTCACATCATTGTCATCGATGAGAAGCTTGACATTCAGGTTTTGAGCAACTGCAATACGAGCAGCTTCAGCGTCATTGCCTTCTTGCTGGGAGCCGTCAGATCCGAGACAAAACACGGTCTTGTCGCGGTTGGCGAGCGCAATACCGTTGACAAGAGCCCTGAAATCACATTTGAGAAGGATACTCTAAGTATGACTGTAAGTAAGACACTGACCACATGTGTCCAAGGCGTCCAGAGGAAAACTTGATACCAGGAGTTAATCCCAACTCTGGGTGACCAGGCAGTTTGGAATTTGCCTCGCGGTAGTGAAGCAAATGCTCGGCGGGTAACGACCCTTCGAGAGCAGCGAGAAGATATTGAGTAGCGACACGGTGTCCTGGAGGAATGTAAACACAAAGCAGCGAGTATCGGTGTGAACGATGAGCTTACCAGCTTCGTCGAACACGATGTCGAGGATCTTATCTGAGCCCTCGAAGAGAGCCAAGAGGATGCACACCTCAGGTACAGTATCAAAGGCGCCACCTATTCAATGGAAGAATGATGTCAGAGACAACGCCCTGGAGTCGCTAACGAACCGCACCAGTATGTCCACTGACACCACGAGCCGCGCCAGTAGCGGTGAACATTACGATAACATCGCGAAGAAGCTGGATATTGGCGAGCAATGCGGACCTCTGTTCATCGGTCAGTGTTGGTTGCGCGGCATCAAGCTTGATTCTGGGAAGGTATCAGTGCCACAGTCCCTGCTGTACAAGTTCCAAATATACTTTTTGAACTGCTTGAGGTCGATTGGGAAGGCTGCGATGGTGGTCATGGTTAGATTCAGAAGATGGGTGGGAGCCGACTATGGGTGGAGCAAGCTTGTCTTAAGTACGCCCGTCACCGATTGATCGAGACGCTACGACCGCCATGAGCCGCCGCGCCAAAAATGGCGCAGGTACAAATAGGCAGCGATAGACAACGACCAGTCCTGCGGCTCCTGCTACTCACACCGTCAAACCGGGCGCAAAAAAGCGACTGACCCGAACATATCCCGACCACGAAGACGTTCCAGAAGTGTAAAGACGTTCATTGCGCTATTGTGTACAGGATACAACGGGGATACTGCACAGAAATTCACCCAGCGAGCGAAGGCAAATCTATATTTCGAACCTTTGCGCGTTCCACCGCAGCCAATCAGTCACGCACGTTCCCAAGCTCAGCTTTCTTCATGGGAAAAGAAGAAAAGCTAGAGCGGAAGATGTCGGGTATACATTGGATAGAGTAACACTGCAAAGGAAAGGATAATCAGTAAATAGGTGAGAGAAAAGCGGGTCGAATTTGAGAAAAGGATGATAAAGTATCAGAGAACCGAGTTTCGACTTGGGTTACTCCCGAAGGAGTCCTTCAGACGGCACTTCCTAAAGCTTTCGGTGAAGAATCGTCATAGTTTGACAAGAACAATGTAGAAGAAAATATAGAGGGAGGAAAGAGAGGACAGAAACTCACAGCTATCCAGCAGCACTCAGTTCATCGTGTGATGTGGTCAGGACACAAAGAAAAAACAAGGTTTTTTAAGGTCAGATTATTAGATCTCCGCTTGAACTCATCTAATGCATGTAATCATGTGATGTGTTAACTTAAGCGCCCATTAGATTGACCTTGGCTAGATTGATGACCGTATCCACTGAGGATGGCCAACTATGTAGGTGGTACATATCAACCTGGAATATGATGGGCGACTATTTAATGGTGACGCTTACAGAATATATGCAGGACACTCTGAAAAAATATACCTGCGTAAGTTGCGAAAAGGTTTATTCAGTTCTACTAAAGTCTAACCCTCATCCTTTTTGGTAAATTGGGAATCGTTTAGTATCATGATGTGGAATCAATCCCATTGCACTTGTATCTTTTGAGAACTTGGTACAAGCGGGGCACATACTACATTTTGAATGTGGAGTCCATAAGCTCTTCTTGCATCAACGGAGTTTCTGACATTACGAAACTAAATGCTTCTCATGACGCGCCATTACTGTAAAGGCGCAGCAAAGAATGACGCAGATATTTGCTAGGTGGACACCTCACATCCACCTTCTACATCACGACGCGGTCATACCCCAAAGTCGAACCTGACTGGAACGCGTATATAATTCCAGCGTTATTTCCTGCTTTCTCCACAATCCCAAAGCACACAATCAGCTATATCATGTCGCACACTAGTACGTACACCTACTTTTTCTTGCAGATTCTCCTGGCGCTTATTGACACTGTGACTTGTCCGACGCAGACACCGAAGGAAAGAACCCCGAGTATGTCGCCAGAGGCTTGAAGGCCGCCCTCCACAACGGCGGAGTCTCCGACGAGGCTAAGGAGTCTGCTGCCGAGCGTCTCCAGGAAATGGGTGTGGACGTCCCAGAGTATGAGTCTAGCAGTGGTGATATCGTCGCTGAGGAGGAGTCTGTCAGTAATGATACCGATACCGCGAAAGGGGCGACTCTCAATCCCAATCAGGAACGAGGTATGTAACCGTCATTTTGTGAAGTTTCTGAGCTTACTAATTCTGAATCTCTAGGTTATAAGTCTACTTTGAAGAGTAAGCATTTGTATCATTTTGGGGACACATGTCTTCCTCAACTGTGATGAACTCCAGATCCCAATGTCTCCGATGAGGCCAAGCAGCACGCCCAGCAGGTCTTGGAGGAAAGCGGAGCTTCCTATTGATTATATGGGATCCTCCGGCGAGGGCTTCGGGTGCCTCCAATATCATCCAGAATGAGGCGTGTCTAATATAGTAGTTGTTTGAACTCGAAGAATGTGTATTCTTTTCACTACGGCTCAATGGCAGTCGCTCTGTTAGATCCAATATAGCTCATTTCCAGGGCAGATACTGAGGACTTGTCGGTCACCGGTCACTCTAAATGATGGTTTGCCATGGAGCAAAGTAAAGTACTTATCTCGAGCAACGTTGTGTCTAACTTGATATGAATGCTGCCTTCTTTTGGCTGCAGTAGTATGTGACCAGCAGATTGAAATAGACCATCTTTGATGGGCGCTAAAGATAGCGCTAGTGTGCAACAATTGCAAGAACAGTCAATTTCGAGACAGTTCACAATAAGAACATCCTGTGAAAAGCCAGAAATCATAGGAACGCGAGAAACCGATAGTGATCAGCTTGGTGGCAAAATCAGAGTGGTGAACAGCAGTTGAGTTGATTTCAAACTGCGTGAATTGCGCAGCGGAATTGATACTTTCCAACAGTGCCAGCGATAATACCATAGTATTCCCCAAAGTTACTTCACCGCAGTTTCATTAGGCTTCCTATGAAACAGTTCGAAGGAAATAGACATATTTTAAGCTTGCATAGTACGTATCACATCAACTTCCAAAGAAGGGCCTGCTTAATTCTCGAGGATCGACGGCTGTCAACCTCGATTCTTCTAAATGTTATATATCATCCATCACACGGTCCACAACTTCTTCCAATCAAAACCAGTGTTCATTATGGAGAGTTGCTAGATATCGACACATACAATGGGCGATCTTTAAAAAACATGTGCGTTGGATCTCGGAAACATGAGGGATATCCTAGGTGTGCGTCGGATGCATAAAAACATGTAGCAATACAATGAACCAAGAACCTAGACGCGTTGAGTATGAAAACATAGATTAATAATGCTTATGCAGTTGGAGAGAAGGTCATGGCGCGACAAAAAACGACGCCAATCATTTACTTCCCGCAGCCCCCTTCGGGGCCTTAGGGTGCCCATTCTTGAACACCTTCACCGCCTGCTTCCCCGGCGCATGCGCGTTCTTCATATGCCGCTTCAGCGCATCCAACCGCGTGAACTTCTTCCCGCACGGCGGCATCTCGCACACGTAGCTCGGCGGCTTGTGCACCAGCGACTCGCTATGCCGCTTGAGGTCGCCCTTGGACCCCGCGAAGAAGTTCGGGCAGATCTCGCACTTGTACTGGCGCTTGCCCTTCCTCTCGGGGTGGCTGCTTTTCGGGAGGCGCGGCGCCTTGGCGGGGCCGCTGCCGTCGTCGTCGTCGCCGTCGTCTTCCGAGTCATCGGTGCTGAGCTTGCGTTTGGGAGGCGCGTTTGCGCGTGCTGGGCGGGGCGGTCGGTAGTAGGAGGTCGGGGGCGCGGTGTCGTGTGAAGGGTAGACGGGGGAGGTTGATGTAGAAGGGCTGTTCAAGGTATATTCGTCATCGTATTGGGAAGATTCAGCCTCGGATGCCCTGGAGGATATAATACTGGCGCTGGCTCTGACCATTCGAACGGAAGGGGGCAACCTGCTGCTGATATCCGGACTGTATACAGCGCGTGGCGGCGGCGCGGCCCTTATAAGACGGGTGGAATATTCAACCACTCTCGGATTCGAGTTCTGAGGGTGTCTGTTCCTGACATCTGACATCGCAGCACGCGGCCTGTCCACTGCGAAGTTGCTCTCGCTTTCATCAGAGATTTCTCTATAGGAGGCGCGTCAACAATTATAGGGGGTTGGAAAAAGTTGCGTATTGGATACGCACGCGTCGTGAGCACTGTTCTCATTTCCAAGTCGCTCGTAACTTTCATCCCGGTCGTATCTGTCATCTTCGGAATCATAATCCAGACGTGAAGGTCGTCGTCTTTCAGTTCCGTCGTCCTCGTCCTCATCCCGACCCATGCCGTCCTCGGAGCCGTCACTAGTGGTCGCTTGGCTCAGTGCCCTGTCCTCGAATCGAGTGGCAGACTCCCGTATAAACGCGTTGCCCGTTGGGTAGGATCCTGTCCTAGCGTGGTAGAAGCAGGCGTAGTCGTGGCTCGTCCAGGACGAATCTGGCCTCGACTCCGCCGTTATTGGCCGCTTGTATGCCGGATCATACACGTAGGGTGAGGGGGAAAGCCCGCCCGGAGACCACGTTCCAGGACCGATGAGGGTGCCACTGGGAGCAACATTACCAGCAGCACCCAGCGTCTTGTGGTAGGCGATAGCTTTGTGCATGTCGAGCTGGACCGCCGGGGGGACTTATAAAGGAAGAGGGGAGAGGAATGAAAGGAAGGACAGTGGAGAAAGAGAGAGAGAACACGGTGGCAGACCACTGTGCGGACTTATGGTTGAGGCTTTGGTAAAGATCAAACAAGTTCAAAAGGGCGAAAATCGTGCCACCGTCTGTGCCACCGTGCCACTGCTCCTAGAATAGGGTTCCGTGCCTGGATACCTTGTGGATACCATCCGTGTCGGTGAGCTCAGACCTACTTTCGGTTTTTCGGGCATGTCCTTTTGGATTTCCATCTTTGCAGAGGACCGTATATGTTGGTATATTGGGCTTGATTTCTCTCTCCTCTGCCAATGCACAGGAAGATATGCCATTCTTAGGGGAAAAAAGTTTGCACGGCTTCAACACGGCTTCTAGTGTCTCCATCCGGAGGTTTTGGATCAAGAAATTTGATAGAAATCAGTGCTTCTCTTGGAAAAAAAGAAAGCGGCAGGGCAGACATTTGTGGGTCGAACTGCCGCCGGAAACCGGGAACTCTCCAGAGCGCTTGGAGTCGAGTGTGCGTAATGTTTGGCACTAGCACTAGCAAATAATACTCTCCTCTGCTACCATTGGCTGATTTTAGCCGGATTTCCCAATGAGAGTTGTGCCACCATCTATGGTGGAGTTTGAACGCCTCATAATTTCCTCAATAAATCCCCCGAAATTAATGAAATCTGTACAACAAAAAGGCGTGTCCTCTAAACTTGCTCTAAACCGTAAGACGATTAGCAGCGGCAGACGCCAGATTACATGAAACTTGAGCACGCGGCTTTCCAGTATTCCACTCGTCGTCGGAAGTGGTTTCAACCGCAGTGCTAAAGTGCATAGTTTGAAGTTAACGCCAATTTGAGACAGCAAATGATCTTCTTTTTGAAAAATTACAGTACTAGTGAGCATGTAATAAAGTATGCTGGACAATACTATTTTGCGCTTCCCATACCCTGACCAATGCATTGAAATTCCCGCTACCACGGAAAGTCAGAGAATGTAGTTCAGTTATTCGCTGGTGTTTGTTGACCTAAATTCCATGCAATAGCGGAAACCGCACCACGCGTGCCTACGCGCGCGCGCACGGCCGAACGCCAATAATAAACGCCTAAAAATAGCATGAGCATCTCGCGTTAGGTCGCGCCCACTGAGGTCGTGTCCATCGTTTGATTCAAAGTCAAGTATCGTCATTTAGTTGTTTCATTTAAAAGCTGCGTATAGTGTCCTACGAACCTGAGCAGAAATATCAGGCAGATACTTATGGAAGTCACCTTATCCACCATATGATCCGAATGCAAAGCAGGACTACATCCATTTGTTGGCACAGCTGGCTGTGCTGTTAACCAGTACGACCTATTCGCCAAGTCGATCTCTAATGATTTCTATCTTTGTAATTCTAGACGGTTAAGGGCATTCATATTGTGAACTGTCTCAAAATCCACAGCCAATCTTTAGCGCCCATCAAAGATGATCTATTTTAATCTGGTTTACTCAGAAGAAAAGGAACATAAAAGAAAAAAACATGCTAATGGAGACTATTTGAATCCAGGACTTATTGTGAAGGGCTATATTGCAGTCTTATGATTAAACAGGGAAAGAGAAACATTCTTCAAATTCAAACAACTAATTAGACATACTCGATTCTGAATTAAATGACATATAGACACTCGAAGCTTTCGGCGGAGGATCTCATGATCAGTAGGAAGCTCCGCTTTCCTCCAAGACCTGCTGGGCGTGCCGCTTGGCCTCATCGGAGACATTGGGATCTGGAGTTCATCACGGTTGAGGAAGACATGTGTCCCCAAAGCAATACAAATGCTTACTCTTCAAAGTAGACTTGTAACCTGAAGATAAAGATTCTGAATCGGTACGCTCAGAAACTTCACAAAATGACGGTCACATACCTCGCTCCTGATTGGAATTGAGAGTCGCCCCTTTCGCAGTAACGGTATCATTACTGACAGACTCCTCCTCTGCGACGTACTCCTCCTCAGCGACGATATCACCACTGCTAGTCTCGTATTCTGGGACGTCCACCCCCATCTCCTGGAGACGCTCAGCAACAGACTCCTTAGTCTCGTCGGAGACTCTGTCGTTGTGGAGGGCGGCCTTCAAGCCTCTGGCGACGTAGTCGGGGTTCTTTCCTTCGGTGTCTGCGTCGAGCAGGTGTCAATAAGCGCCAAGAAAATCTGCAAGAGAAAGTAGGTGGACATACTAGTGTGCGACATGATACAACAGTTGCGTGGGTGAAATACTGAAGCAAGCAGGAGACAATTATCGGGCTTATATACGCGTTTTAGTCGGGGTTGGTGTTGGGTAGTATGACTGTGTTGTGATCCACATAGCGCATTTCTGCATCATTTTCTGCTTCACATTTGGTAACGCGTCATAAGAAGCCTTTAGTTTCGTAACATCAAAAGCTTTGCTGGCACGAGAGGCGCTTGTGAACTCCACATTCTTAAGCTCTCTTTTTTCAACCCTGCATGCACCAAAAGATATAGCTACAATGATAACGAATCTACATGAAAATAACAGCACCAGCTAAATCTAAAAACAAACTTACATTTACCGGTCTTCAGAAATTTAAAGAAGAAAATGGAGTATGTCACTAGCACTCCTTGCGCTTCAGAACCCACGCATCTGAACGCGTCGAGTCAGCGCGCGCCGCGCACCGCAAGCGCTCGATCAGTGTCACGTGATATTCGGAGATTCCCGAGCAGTGTAGAAACCCTGAACCCGACTACTTGACTCTACTTGATAACGAGGAAGATCTACCATTTCAGCCTTCTTGCTTTGCATCATTCTTTACTAACTCTCAAAGCCAGTTTCGTTTGCGGTAAGCATGCTGCGATATACTGCACGAATTTTATTCTGATACTGATGCGTATTATAGTCAAAGAACATTGAACAGCAATATGTCAGATTGGGGTAAAGTCTCTCGCTTTACTATTCGCAACGATCATATCGTTAACAAGAGATCGCTTTCGACTTATAGAAGGATCAGATAGCGAACCATCCTCCAAAGGAGCACCCGCAGCGCCTGCAGCTAAAGTCGCAACAAAGCCAGCGCCACCTCCAGTGAAAAAACCTCTGGTCGGAAAGGGAAAATGGGAAGGAGAGGACGAGGAGCAGTCTGATCCCGTGGTGCGTGTCTTTCGTGATACGTAATTGACTTTATAATCATCTTCGTTACTTCGTAGAGCGATTGGGAAGAGTCGTCCGAAGAGGAATCAGAGGAGGAGAAACCGGCCGTTGTTGCGCCACCGAAGAAAAAGGGCACTTTGAAGGCCAAACTTGCTGAAAAAGAAGCGCAAAAGGCTGCGAAGAAGTCAGAATCGAACTCCGATGAATACGATTCTGATGTAGTCCTTGATCCTCGAGAAAAAGCCCGCAGAGACAAAGAACGCGAACTGAAAGCCGATCTGAACAATGCTGCGGAGCTTTTGGGAGCAGCTGCCCTTGGTGGTGCGGTAATTTATCCTTTCACTATCTAAACGTCGTTCTTAAGTCGTCGTTCCGACCTTAAACAGGTACTTCCAACAAAGAGCTAGACTCCCTAATATCTGCCCAACCACGCACAAAAGAGGACTTCATCGAACTATCGGATCGGATTATCGAATTTATCACCAAACGACACGAATCGAAACCTCTTTACCCCATCTTCATCGAGCATCACGCCCGGGCCCTCGCGATGGCTCTGAAGGATGTTGAAGTCAGAAAAGTTGCTAGTGGCCTGACGACTCTTGCCAACGAAAAGCAGAAGGAACAAAGAGACAAGGCTTCTGGGAAGAAAAAGAAGGCCTCCACCAAACCTGCACTGGGCGCCACTAAAATTTCTGCAAGGTGAGGACCGATTTGGTCTTGGCTTTGTCTTCTCTCGGAATGATTGATGTTCGTCTCGTTATTCTAGGCAAGATACCTCGATCTATGATGAAGCTTTAGATGACTTTGGCAACGGACCTGACGACTTCATGTGAGGGGATCTGTATAGTGTTACAAAGTGTTCGGCATGCTTTCGTTTTTTATGTCACCCGAGGTTAAATGTATCACCTCTTTTAGACCTGTAAACCATGTCCACCTTTCGAAAATCATACTCTTTGCTTGTCAATCATATCAATGATTTCAGACCCCAATTATTCTAACTCATGACCAGCAAGATTTCATGACAGCACCTTTCCGGGCTTCGACACGAGGCATCGGAACTAGACAAACGTGTAGAGGAGATACTGGAGCACAAGGTACAAGTTACTATTTCTTCTTCGATATACTTCTATCTAATCTAATCACCTCCTCGTACTCCACGTTTGAATCTTTCGTGAGAGACTAGCGCTGATTGAGTCCTCCTCGCTTCCTTATCCAATTCAATATTGGGACGACTAAAAACAGATAATATAATCGCCCGAATGGATCCACATGATAGTCTGTCAATCGTTCAACGTTCGCTCGCTGATATCTGAAGCGTATCCTTTTTTTGCCAACGTTGGGCCTGGTAATAACCCTTTTCGTGGTGGAAGCTATTATAGGTATGCGGAATTTTGCGGAATTTGTACAGCAGGTATAGATCCGTTACAATGGGTCGTACCCTCTCGCGCAGTTTGGTCTTCAGAACGCCATTCAATTTAAACATATTGGCGCCATATGGTACCAAATGTTCTGACCTTGCGGTCCCACCTTCGCTATCTAACCTTCGATCAATGACTGCAAAAGTGATCGCATTCGTGCAAGACCGTAAGGTATGATATAAAAATCAACTGTGCCGATCTCCTGCTTTTGTAGTCTTTTCAGCTCTAGTCTACGATGATTCTTTCTGCAATCGTTTGCGCTAGTCTTGTCTATGGCGCTCAGGCCATTGTCCCAGGTGTTGTGTTCGACCGCTACATCAGCATCTGGCTAGAGAACACCGACTTTTCTTCAGCTTCTGCTGATCGTGCGTACCGCTTCGCCCGCTTGAGCGCCGTCGCTGAAATGGCTAATCATTTGAATCTTTCATAGCAAATTTTGCAGCCCTGACCAAGCAGGGTCTTCAGCTCACGAACTTCTTCGCCGTGACCCATCCCTCCGAGCCGAACTATGTGTCCGTAGTCGGTGGAGAATATTTTGGAATGAACAACGACAACTTGAACAATATCCCTGTGAATGTCTCTAGTGTGGTAGATCTGCTTGAGGATAAGGGGATTACCTGGGGCGAATATCAGGAAGACATGCCGTCCACTGGCTTCACTGGATTATCATTCTCGACGACCTCTGCTAACGACTACGTTCGCAAGCACAAGTACGTTCTCCAATCTAATTAGGGGTTTTGGATACCGATATTGATCGCGTCCATGCAGCCCTCTGATTATCTACAATTCTGTGTCAACCCAGTCAGCAAGAGCTGCCAACATCAAGAACTTCACCCTCTTCCAGCAGGATCTCGCGAACAATAAATTGCCTCAATGGATGTTCATCACTCCAAATATGAGTAAGTACAATCATAAAATTCGCTATCATAGGGAAATATATATTATAATTGACCATCTATATCCCAGCGAATGATGGACATGATACTTCCGTTACTACTGCGGGAAAATGGGCTTTTAACTTCCTCACCCCTTTACTCAAGAACCCGAATTTTAACGCCGCAAAAACTTTAATCGTACTTAGTAAGTCCCTTCCGTTCAGGTACGAGTTCCTGGATATAACTTGTGGCCATACCGTCTTTTATAGCTTTCGATGAAAATGGCACCAACAGTGCAGCAAACCGCGTCGATACCATCCTGCTCGGATCAGCAGTCCCTGCCTCGCTCGTTGGAACTCAGGACGCCGCATACTACAACCACTACTCCGAGCTCGCAACGGTAGAGGCTAACTGGGGCCTGCACACCCTCGGCCGTTACGACGTCGGCGCCAATGTATACTCTTTCATTGCGACGCAGACGGGCGACATCATTAGCGCCCCTACCAATCCGACCTTATCCAAGATCCTCTTGAATTTATCGTACCCTGGCCCGTTCAATACCGGGACATCCGGTCCATTACCGATCCCCAACACCAGCCTCGTGGTCAACGGTCGAACTGTGCTCCCTGGGATCGTGTCTACATGGGGTACTGCTGCTCTTCAAAAATGTACCACGTACACTGGCAGCGTCAACGTCCCGAGCAACAGTAACGCTCCAGTTCCACCGGCCGGATGCTAAGATTTAGGCCCAAAGGCTTTATTATTTGATCGCTGTGTTGACTTCGTTTAGCCATTCCATAATGAAAAGCTGCTTTATGGCATAAGTGTGATAAGATTCATTCAGAAGATTTGGCGGCAGTGTACTCACGCCACTGTCTTTGAGAAATGAGTGGTCGTGAATGTAACATGCACTTTTACCAAGAAGCAATACAGATTTGAAACAACAACAAACGGTATTTTCAGTCCAATCTAATCTGTTCAAGCGACGTCTGGCGTTTAAATTACAGGACTTCATCGCCGCCTGCATATTATGCGCATGTAAGTTAGCTCGAATTCATGTGATGTGAACTTTAGTCTCGCCTTCCCGTCGAGTAATCTGAGGATTAATATAGATGAGAGGGTGATATTTATAGCGTGACAGTGTTTCTATCTTTCTCCGCATGCGTATTGATATTCTGTCTGCAGAGGTTATACATGCATAACCCAAAGTTGTCACTCCAGTTCTGTTCCGGAAAAGGAAATATATACTATAAATAGAGCACTTGGCAAGTCACATTTGATTTGCAAGCGTAATGCTGTGATTCAGGTAGAAAATGTCCTTCAATTTGTAGTATTTATCCAGAGACGAGATGATTTTCCTGGCAACAGTTCATGTTGCCCCCCATATGGCACGTGAAATTGGATTGTTACAAGGCTCCAAGAGTCGCATGAGTTACGAGTACATCCCCCGCATCCCCGCATTTAGATTCGGCTAAAAATAACAGCACCACCTTCTTGAGACCATGACCATGTCGAATCATATCATCTGTATGCTATCATGAGACCTTTTTTATGATAAGTATATTCAGCGCCGTTCAAAACCATGCGTAGGTTTCGTCGTGATACTAATTTGGTACAAAGTTGGTTTCCAAAACTTTGCCAGTAGCATGCTTGATCTTACTCGGGTTGGTTACTTATCATTTCACGTTGCAGATCGACAGGTAGAACTCTCAAATTTCCTTCACACGGATGATCTCCGTGATAATTTCTTTGTTCTGTGAGTGAATAGGTGGGGGCCCCGTGGCCTTGCGCGATCGGAGAAATTCCTACTGGTGCATTATTATTATCAGTCATTTATAAATTCTGGCAGTATATAACATGCACACCTAATCGGAGGGTATGTTCAGAAAGAGCTCCCAGTTCTCAATGCATCTTTCCTCCGTTTTTGCTGCCTTCCTTACCTTGGCTACAGGGTCAGCATATGCTGTCCCGGCGCCTGTTATACAGAAGCGAGCAGTAACACCTTTAAGCGCCTCTCAGTTGAGCAGTTTTGCTCCATTTACCCAATTTGCTCGTGCAGCGTACTGTGCAACAAGCGGATTGCAGACATGGAGCTGTGGAGGTACGTTTGTTTTCATTTCAAGTGTTTCTTCGGCATTAATAATCATTTAGAGGCCTGCGCTGCGAATTCGGATTTCCAGCCAACGTTGGTGGGCGGAGATGGGAACGCTATTCAAATATGTGAGTAGTCAAGCTCAGGTGTAACACAGTTAGTCGTGGGTTAATCTAAATTTCCCAGTCTTTGTCGGATTTTCTCCCTCTCAGAACAGCATTATCGTTGCTCATGAGGGAACTGATCCAACTCAACTGTGAGTGAAAAACCGAGTATTCTTGTACCTAAACGACTAACAGCTTTTCTACATTAAGAGAGTCGGATCTTACAGATGCCAATATTCTCATGGGAGCCTTGGACTCGACTCTCTTCCCTGGAGTATCTTCTTCTGTTCAAGTTCATGAAGGTTTCAGAGACGAACACGCAAAGACAGCCAGCGCCATTCTTACGGAAGTCAAAAGGCTTATCTCGGTGAAAGGCACAAATAGCGTAACAGTTGTGAGTTCAGATCGTTAGTTGACTCCTGTTCTATCTTTCATTCATAATGCCGTTAGGTTGGACATTCGCTCGGAGGTGCTTTGGCAGAATTGGACTCCCTATTCTTGACCCTGAATCTACCAGCCACTACATCGATTGAGGCATACACATACGGTACTCCTCGCGTTGGTAATCCAGACTTTGCTAGTTTGATCGACGCAAAGGTAAGTTGCAAGATGGTTGCTTCTATAATTTACTCCCCTGATCACTTTAAACGCGAACAGGTTGCAAACTTTAGGCGTATCGACAACGAGCTTGGTATGTCAATTTGTATATAAGAAAATTTGTCAGGTATCTTGAAAGTCGATTTTCTTTTTGTAGATCTCATCCCAATCGTCCCAGGCCGATTTTTAGGCTTTCAGCATCCACATGGAGAAATACACATGCTTTCTCCAGGAAATGCAGTTTCTTGTCCTGGTAAGCAATATTATATACCGCGGTGATGATAGAATAGCATTTATAAATTATACCTTCCCAGGAGACGATGATGCCACAGATTCGCAATGCCAAATCCAATCTGTCCCAAACATCGCGGATGGTAATATTCTGAACCATGTACGTAGTAGCTCGTTGTACTGGAAAAAATCTGACATTGTAATTTTTTAGCTTGGTCCATATGAGGGCATTTACATTGGTACTATATATTGTACCTGAGGTTTCGAGCGCTGGTTCCATTTTTAGTTGTCGCTTGTGGGCGCTTGTGCTTGGTTTATGCGGTTATGCAGAGTTATGCTTGCCTGACATGGCCAATCACCTGCAAATACAATGCTCGAGGGATGATAAGCTTCTCAAAAACCACCCAACTATATAGCACTTATGATTTGAATTTTCCAGCGAGAATCTTCCCGCTTGCTTCTAACTACCATAATTTGCCGGTGGTCATGCATCTGATGATGGTGAAAATTATGTCCCTAACTCCGCGCCTTCCCCATTGACAGTCGATATATCAACAGTCAAAGCGAGTAATACCATACTAAGTCATCTTTCCACAAGTTTATTTTTCAAAACGCATGAGCATCGTTGACTAGGAGCACTTTGAGGTGGATGAAAAGGCAGGCATGCACTGTTGGACTTATCTGACTTTCCCCTACGCGCTTGTCGTAAAAGAATTCATAAAGTCGTCATGTGTACGTTAATACAAAGCAAGAAATGTAAGCTCCACTAAGTGGCAGTTATCGGAGCGAGAATGAAAAAGGAAAGCAAACCAGGAATCTATGTATAGAAAAGGGAAGATAGAATTTACTTTTCTACTTTCCTTTCTTCTTTCCTTTCTTCTTTCCACCACCGCCACCGCCTGCAGCAGGTTCTGGCGCGGTTTCATCAACTGGAGTGGGGGCAGGAGACTCGTTCGTTTCAGCAGCAGCACCACCTTTCTTCTTTTTCTTCTTCTTCCCCATGGTATCATTCGCGAAATTATCCATCTGCTCTTCACCTTCTCCGCCACCACCATTAAGAATATCATCGAGAGCATCCGCTGCATTTTCTTCGCCTGTTGGACTGACGACATCGAGGGGATCGGTTTGTTCTGCTGCCGGGGCCTTGGTGGGTTCTTCCGCAGCAGGGGCGGGAGATGGTGCTCTCGATGGTATTTTCGCCGATGTGTTTTCTCCACCGAAGCTGAAGCCTAGGCTCGCAGTTGCCCCAAAATCGAACTCAGGCTCAGTGGAAGGGGGCAATTCTGATGGCTGAGGTTTGGGCGATGGCTTCGGGGAGTTTCCGCTGATCACTTTGGTTGTATCATCCTCGAGAGAATTTGCGCCGAAGTTGCCCCAACTAGTACTACCAAATCCAAACGCCGAAGGTTGGACGGTAGCTGCAGGAGTGTTCTTTCCTTTCTTCTTCTTAGATCCTGTAGTCGGAGCTCCCCAGGATGAACCCCAAGCATCGTCGCCTCCTCCAGTATCTGCTGTCATCCAAGGTTGGTCTGGTGGGCCGAGAGAAGATGAAGAAAAATGCCCACCAGAGAATATAGACGTAGTATTTCCAAACAATGAGGTGGGCTCGCTAGCTTTTGCCTTCTCTTCCGCTTCTTTTCGTTCCCTCTCTGCTTCATCTTGCCTCTGCACGGCTTCGAGTTCAGCGATTTCCCTAGAAATCCTATCATCCTCTTCCTTATCTAATCTCTCTTTTTCCAATCGAGCAGCTTCTTCAGTGGCCTTCGCTGCCTCTGCCGCCTCCTTGTCTGCCGCCTCCTTGTCTGCCGCCTCCTTTTCTGCTGCCTCCTTTTCTGCTGCCTCCCTTTCTGCCGCCTCCCTTTCTGCCGCCTCTGCTTTCTTTCGATCTTGTTCTTCCTTCTCTTCTTGGGCCTTTGCAGCTGGTGTACCTTTCTTCTTTTTCTTCTTCCCGCCCGCAGTTGTTTCCTTAGGCGTATCCTCTACAGGCGTTTCTGCCACAGGCGTAATCGGAACAGGACTGGGTGCTCGAGTAGGCACCTTGCTAGGAGTTTTGGTGTCCAAAGCGTTCGGGTCCCCAAGACTGGCAGAATTGAAACCATCACCGTTTCCTGAGGTGCCCCAACCATCGCCAGTTTGTTGACCCCAAGTATCTGCCTCGCCAGAAGCGCCGTTGTTGTTGCTTTCGAAACCCCAGGTATCAGCGGGGGGCGGAGCAGGTTCTTCCTGGAACTGGGAGGCGGGGTTCAGAGGGCTGAGCGCCTTGTCTTTGTCCGTCTTGTTCATTGGAGATGGCGCTTTCGAGCCCCACAGACCACCACTACCGAAGGCCGAAGGAGAACCAGTCGCGGCCGCTGCAACCACGGGCTCATCGAACAGTCCAACATCAGAAGTCTTCCCGAACGGCGACTTGTTTGCGCCAATGGCGGGCGACGCACGCGACGCAAGCCCGCTGGCTGGGAGGGAAGGCGTCGCAGCTGCGGAACCTTTGCGTTTGGATTTTGCGCTCTTCGGCGTTTTGGGCGACTCTGCGGCAGGAGGAGGAGCAGCGGAGAAACCCCAGCTGTCAGTCGCGCCGCCAGCAGCAGCAGTCTCACCAAAGACGGAAGCAGGGGGGTCGCCGAATAACGGCGCCTCCGCTGAGTCGCCAATATCAGCTGCAGGCCCCGAATCCCCGAAAATGGCTGGAGCGTCGCCAAACGCGGACTTGGGTCTGTCACCGAAGAACGATCCTTCAATGCCGCTCTTCGGTCGGTCGACGAACGGCGAAGCAGAGCGGCCAATAGCGGTTTGTGGCTCTAGGGCGAATGGTGATTTAGGCCTATCTGCATGGGAAGGTGCATATGGCGATCTTGGGCGACTGATACTGGGATCACCGCCATAGGCCGATGGAGGTCTGCCGAAGGAAGCGTCTTGTTCATAATTCGATGCGGGTCTTCCATATGGACTGCCGTGACCATAGGCCGACGGAGGTCGACTGGGGGTAGTCTCCATAGGAGCAGCAGGAGGAGGCGCGGGTGAGTGGGGCCTTGACACGTATGGCGATTTAGGACGCTCCAGAATGGCATCTAAAGCAGCAGCTTGAGGCGTCGCAACAGGCGCATCCCATAACTGGCTCTGGCGATGTTCATCAACAGCAGACCGAGGCGGGGAGGTGAAATCCTGTGGGCCCGGCGAAGCATAATCTGCGGCAGCGGGGCAGGAGCCCCACCATAAATTGAAGGCGATCTCGTCTGGGGTTTGGTTGAAGAAGGGCGAGACGGCACACCAGTGGATTGGGGCGCAGTCCAATTTGACGATAGCAACTCGCCTGGCATCCCACCATTGCTGCTAGGAACTTTGCCGATCGCCATCGCCGGCGTTCCGTATGCATTAGAGATACTGCGTGCGCGGTCGATGGGCGTAGCAGCTCCGCTGGTAGATCCGAACCCTCTGTCTCTGTCCTCGGTATACGTTCCTTCTTGCTCTTCCTTCTATCGGAATCGCTTCCGCCTCTTTCGCCATCGCTTCCTCTGCCGACATCGTTGCGAGATGAAGAATATGTGCGACTGGAGGGTGTGATCGAAGGCGAGTACCCTTCGATGAACTGCGTTCCATGCGAGACGCATCGAGTGCAGCAGTAGAAGGACGTCGGCTTGATGGGGATAATGGGGATCGATGGGTGTACGAGAACGCGATCCTGGGGAGTTGCGCTGTCGATCTGAACGCCCCGCGTTGAAGGTAGCTGAATCGTCTTCTGGATATATATCAGCGTCGTCATCGTCCAGTCGGCTGCCACGTTCGTTGTAAACAATAACAGCTGGACCGCTGTAACGAGAATAGTGTTAGTATGGGACGCCAGATTTCTACGAGTGGCCGCTTACTATCTGACTTCGCCCTGATGACGCGGGGAAAAAGTTAGGGATCAGTACCGTTCCAAAAGAATGAATGTGTCGAAACTTACATTATCCATCCACTTGATCCTTGCTTTGAACTCCGTCAATCCAAAGTGAATCTCCACAGAAAACACGATTGTCCAGTATTTCTTTCCGTTCTTACCAACCTTGGCCTCGGCACTCCCATTGAGCAGCGACAGGTCAGCTTGAACGACGCATAGCGTGGAGAACGCATCTACAACGAGAGTAAAGAATTTCAACAGAATGATCGGTTAAGAAGTCAGTCGAAACTTACCGTCCTCTCTGTTGATCCATTTCGGACCTCATTTCCTCCTCTGTAACACCAAATCTCCACCTCAAACACCGAGAGCATGGACAGATTCGTGAGCTCAGTGCAATACTTCCTCGTGAACACCGTCGATTCTTTGACTTTGACCGACTATAAAATCCTAATCAGCTTTGCCGCAACAATTCCTAGCCCAAGAAAGGACCCACCCTCGCAAGGATACAATCAAACGCATCCGGCAACAACTTCGGCCCAGAAGGCAGCTCGCATAATTTCTCCTTGCGCGCGACGTGGTCCGGATCTTTGAGATCGAGCTCCCGCAAGAACTCGACGCCGTACATGAATTTGGACATGCGAGCGGACACATAGTGGTCGCAGTAGAAGCCGATCGCACCATCAGCTACAGCCTTGGATCTATACCATGGTTCAATCAGCCTAGGTTGAAATACGGAAAACAGTTTGCGTACGTCTGGGCATCTGGCCTATTGACGGTGATACGGTGGGGGGCCAGGCGTGCTTGTAATTGCCTGATTGAATCAACTGAATGAGATTCGCATCATGATACATGACGAAAGCTGCGTACCCAAATAGCCAAGGCGACGCTGCGTATCCTCCAACAAGAAAAACAGACTGTTTTACAAAATTGTCAGCATAGACTTGCAAGAAATATTCGAGCATTACAAACCCGAATCGAGACTTTTGAGCCTTCAATCTGTGCTTTGATAGCATCGACAGCAGCTAAACAGAGCAGGTCATTGATAGACTTAGATACACAAGAAAGGGGTTGAATTACCATCAACGGAAGGCTCAAATAGGTTTGCCACTAGAAAGAAGAATTAGCTAGGCGATCATGCCTAAAGATAGGGGCTATATCATACCCTCGTTTCTGATAATCACATCAGTTCCAAAACTAAAAGGAAAAAGACAAAATAATTCTTACCCTGATAAACGTAGCTGTCCATTGCGTATCCCAACAGCTAAATCCTTTGTAATTTGGGTCAGTATCATGCGCAACGTCTTTTGAGAAATACTCACTTTGTCCAAGGGCGACCCAAACGGGATAAATTGCAGTTCATTCCTATCACGGAAGAGTCGTTTCGTCGTTTCATCGAATTTACGAGTGATATGATCCAGTGAATCAGGCGTGCCGTATTTCGAGTGTTTGAGTTTCTCTGTCGCAAAACAATTAGATGTTAAAAGCGATTGAACACGCAACGACGACTGACCTTCTAGGAACTCTCTAGCACGTCGACTGACAAAGACGGATCCGGCAAAAATACAATCTGGAGGCGCAATTTCTTCGATTACAAGAGGGGATGTGCCCTTGATCGCGTAGGAGCTGATATCGAGAGTGCCTCCTCCGGCATCAGCGATTAGAAAGCCGTGCTTTGAAGGGTTCTACAAACTGATAAGCAGAAAGCCAGAGCTTGTAACGAGCCATACGCACCAAAAGCACCTCTCCTGCGAGCCCGTTCTGCACACACGCGTGCAAACTCGCCTCGCCCTCCGTCACAAATCGAATGCGCGCCCTGCCCGCATCCGTGTCCGGCACGAGCTTGCCATGCACCGCGGCCTTGCGCATGCGCGTCTGCTGCGGGCCCTCCCAGCCATTCGGGTGGCTCAGCACGAACTGGATGTCCGACTCGACCGAGTTCCAGAGCGCGGTGCCGTTCGCGTGCGTGTCCGAGATGAACGAGCGGGTGCAGCTGTACAGGTAGCCCAGGTAGTCGCCGAAGACCTGCACGGGCGACTTGCCGCGCGGGAGCGGGCTGAGGCGCATGCCGTTCATGTTGAGCTGCATCTGGCGCGGGCGCAGGCGAAGCTTGAAGCTGCGCTGGGGGAGTTAGGGGGCATCCTGGGTGCTAGTGAAGGGAGGACGCACAGTTCGGCCTTTATCCAGCCCTCGTCCTCCGCCTGTGCGACGATGGAGCTGCTGTCGGCCTCTGCGCCGGTCGCCATGATCGTGCCATACTTGTCGTAGTATATTACAGAGGGTATCTTCGAGTTGCCTGCGACGTGTTCTTGGCCGGGAAAGCTAGAAAGTCCGAAATCAACATGCCGCCAGCTATCGCAGGTCAATCAAAGTCGTACCGGGTAACACCATAAATTTTGGGTGTCTCGCCAGGTTCGAGAATCGAGTAGGATACCTGAGGGAACAGGGCCCGTCAGTGCGAGCTCGGTAGTGCGAATGCGAGTACGTACACCGCTAAATGTTGTTCCAACATCGATCGCAATGACCACTGATCGGGATAAGCCGCTATAGGGTTTCTGGGTCGTGCTCGCGACCTGCTTCATGTGCGCCATCTTCTAGCACATATGTGGAGGCGTAGTACAGTTTACAAAGGGGAGAAATACAGGTCAAGGATGGTATAAGTACAAAGCGAAGATTTTTCTACACGAGGCCGTACACGAGGGACTGCATCATTCAACCTTTTCAGCATCAATCCCACAGACGTCCAGTTGCCGATGGCTGTTCACAGGCTCCTCTTCCGTCGCCGAGCAAGCTCAACATGGTAAGTAATGACCTTCATTTCCGTCGCTGCGGATGCTCTAGAGAAAGGACTTGAAAGGAAGGAATTTTCAGGATGAGCGCCTCGAGGCGACTGGGCAATGCGCAAGAACGATCATCGATAAGGCCTCGGTCAGGATCTACTTTCATTTCTACGAAATACGTACACAGCATTTTCACCTAAGAACTGGAGTGATGGAATACTGCGAGCAAGGGCCAATAGTATATTAGAATCCAGCAAACCTCCCTTGGGCTTCACCTGCAAATGCTTGAGGTTCCACGAGACATACCGACGCTCCTTCATCGCGTCCGGGAAAGTCGGCTTAACAAGAAATCCAATCAATGAATCGAACAAGGTGAAAAGCGAAGGAACACTTGCAGAAACTCCTCCAGACTCGTCCTCGTTCGCATCGTCTTCGATCATCATCACAATTCGTTCTACTTGTGGTATTTTCGATGCGAGCGCGTCGAACAGCTGTGTCTCCAACCTGCGGGTGTTGAAGGCCAACGAGTGGAGGTTATTGCAATGAGATAGTCCGTCGAGTATCAGATTGGTCTCGTGGGGTGAAAAGAACGACCGCGGATATGTATTTCCCGGAGATTCTTCGATGTGCGTCGGATACACATTAACAAAACGTCGAGCCCGGCCTCCGTTCTCGTTGGATAAATCTCGAGAGTTTGCACCTGCGTCAAGCATTGAGTATCTGCGATGAAATTGACGAGCCAGTCTTTGAGCGCCTCGTGGAACTCAAGGTCGGGGGTGAAGCGCTGGAAAGGAATTAAAGGGAGTGCGAGCTGCTGAAGAGTGTCCGAGTGGTTGGCAATAAAATGTATCATGCTGGTAGGATATTGGAGTGTCTTATGGAACGCCATCCGGACATCGAGTTTCGTAAGGCGGGGAAATATGGTTAACGAGGAAAAGAATTCGGAAAGATCCAAGGGGAATATGACTTGAGCGACAAATCCTGGAGGTGGGAGCTCAGACCATTGACAAAGGGCGCGACGACAGTGACCAGCAGCCTTGTATCAGAATCCGCATGATCGGAATCTGATTGTGTTTCCTTGAATACAAGATCCAGTCGTTCCAGCCGCTGGAATATAGGGTTCGAACCGACCAACGTCGTATACTCGTCCAGGTTCCCTCCAGCCAAAGCTGCCGGAGCGTGCTTCCGGTTATTGATCCGGCAAAGGACGATAACAGATTCCGGAGGAGTGGATAAGATTCTGAATGTGAAAGGAGGGGCAACACGCTGTACGATGTCTTAATCGTAAGCTCGCGGAGATTTACCAGAAGGGGCAAGTAGAGATGAGGGTGTTGATCACGTCGTTGAACGCAGCTTTGGGATGAAGCGAGGCGCCTTGGGCCGTTTGCGCAGGAAATCGATGGCATCGTGTATGATTCCTGCATCACGGATCCGTGTATAGAGTGCCGTAATAAGCCTCAGATATTTCTTGCGGCTGTGTTCATCAAGGTATAGGGAAATGCACATGGATTCGATCCGTTTGGCAATGTAAGGATCTCTAGATCGCGATTCAGCAAAATATGTTACCAGTCAGGAAAAGAGATATTATGCGTACGAAAGTCGTTCCAATTCTTTATATGAGATGCTCGCCGTCGAGAAACGCATCTCCTTCCATTTGAGATCCAGAACATGGTTGAGAAAGATGCGATTTAGGCCCACAAGTTTGTAGAGATCCAGTTTAGAGAGTAAATTCGCGATGTGAAGCCAGATTTCCGTAGGAAAGTCGGCCATTATGGCATAGTAGATGGTTGGAGAGATCCGATGCTGGTGTACTTTCCCGGTGAGATAGTATAAAGTAAAA
>JACGCK010000234.1:0-64718 GCA_014925825.1 Pholiota molesta
TGAGCGCGATGCCACCAACCCATCTGTCAATTATAGATGTTAATGCCAGTTTTGTCGAAGATAAAGCTATGAGATTTCTTTACCTCATGATGTGGACAAACAGCGATAGATCTTCTGGTACACGGAAGCAGGAGAATGCAAACATGCAATAGCCAGGAAATCACTAAAAGGAGATTCGGTTAAATATTACGGGTATATGCGCGCTGATTCTTTCCAGACACGTACTTTACGAGTATAACATCGACCGCCTGACGAAATAAAGCCAGGTATTGTATTCCAAGGGAAGTTCCTAAGGCGGAACCTATTAACATCTGCGTACCCAAATTCGATAACACCAGTCGATGTGACTCACGTCGAAAGAATAATCTTTGCCCATCTTGTCCACTAGCTGTTTCCGGATCCACTCCCTGATAGCAGGATGGCGTTTCTCATCGAGCCAGCCGAGTCTCTGCACCTCCTTCACGATCCATTTCTTCTTGCTTTGCTTCGTGAGGACCCAACCGAGACCTGCGTCATACGCCGCGCGCCAAAACGCGAAATAAAACAAGAAAAATATCTGGGCGGCCTTGTGCGACAGCAGAGGTACAGCACGATCTGGAAGCCGAGTAAGCCCAAGTAAGTAAGTCCAAGTGGCTCTTTCGATAGCCAGGGTGGAATAGTGTGGTCAAGACATCATGAGTGGTTGGGACACGAAAAACTAATACGGGGGCAAGAGACGTCAATTATACGTGCCAGCGCATGCTGGATTGGCTTGACATGCCTTCGCCTCCTGGCGTCTTTCCCCAAACAATCTCCTCTTTGCGTTCCACCTGTTCGTTCTCCATAACAGATGATTCAACGGCGATCGATGACTCCGCCGCGTCTGAAGGCGGGCCTTGCGCTGGCGCAGAAATCCTTCGGGAGGTGGCATCTGCAAGGCTGAGCGTCGATTGCTGGGGGAAGGAAGAACGACGTGGCTTGCGGACTGCATCGTGTCGGGCGGCGCCAGTATAATAAACCCGCACCCCTAGAGGACCCTGTACAGATTTTGGAAATTCTGGCTGATTTCGCATGATTTCCGCTCGTAATAAGGCCACTGGCAAACACGCGCAAGTAAACATGTCGGCCGTCGGTCCGTGCGGCGCACAAATCGCGCGTCGCGGTAACCTCTCGCAGACGGCGACGGCAAAAATACGCAGGAAGGTGTGCGAGCAAGTCAGAGCGTGTATGGCCATTTTAATAGGCTCTTGAGCTATTTGGAGGACATCTTCCAATAATGTCCATCAAACATCTGCGCAAGTTCATTAATCGTGTGATCGGCGCGCGCAATACGACCGGCCCTACACACAGTCTATAAAAATGTTTTCTTCTCACCCTTGTCACTCCCTCGTCATTTTCTTCGAAGTCTGCATCTGCATCTCAGATTCTGATCCACTCAACATACTCTCCTGCAATAAAATACCGACGTCTCTATACTCTGAAGATAACCCGAATCTTAGCGAGCATCTGCGCTTACTATCCTCTCTTTTCTCGCAGTATTAATAACGTACTTACTATCTCCAACCCCCATACACTCAAGGCTCGGTGCACCCACATGTCGAGTCAAGAGCATGTTACATACGGAGGGAAGAGCAGACAACAGGGTATTTATTTCGGCCGGTCCCTTGTATTGGTAGGCATTGACCTTACGAGATATCCAACATCTTTCCTTACATTGTAGATATCCTGTAAAAAATTTACTGGTATGAAATACGCATCGCATCTTAAATTGATTTCTTCGTCGTACCGCTCACCTATGGATCTTTTATGTATGACAGACGCTGGGAACCTTGCATTAGCAGATACTACGTTTTTGCTATCTATCCAGCGACTCAAATCTGGGATTGCGTTCTCAACTTCTCGCAATCCTCATCTGCAAGACGATTGGTCTTTTTGTAACCTTTTCAGTCATATCATCAACATCTAGTTTTGATCTTACTTTCTGGGGCCATCACTATGTACCAGCGACTGTGCAAGACGTCGACTGGTTTTACACTAAACCTTCAAGCTTCCGGCCCTCACTGTTTTGCGGTACAAGTTTACAAATGATCACGGCGTCACGATATCGTTCCCTCCGTTTCAGCTCACTTTGGTCTCAGTGCTCTTCCGTTGTCTCGTTCGACGTCAGTCTCGGACCAGCTCTTTCCAGTCACGAGTGGTGGTCCGAGACTATTGTCCCATTTCGCTGCGATCCATCTTGTTTGGTACCGGCCTGTTAATATCTGGAGCTTGTCGTCACCATGAAAATTTCATGAACAGAGGTATGCACCATCAGCAAGGACCATCTCTACGAGGAATTAATTAACTCTGTCTTCTATAAAATCTTTGATTCCCACCATGTCCTCTGGCGACTACGCATAGGTAACCTGGTGCGCCGATGTCGACCAGATGAGGAATGGGCCGCCCCCATCCCTGCGGTACAACATCTCTCAATGAACAGGATCAAAAAAACGACTACTCTCACACGTGAAATATATTCCAAAGACATCGTTCAGCACTGATACTAACATGTAAGTGTCGCATTTTCTAAGTATCATCAATTATAGCCGCGTACTCCGTACTTCCGTCCTTAAAAATAATGGAATATGCTCTGTTGGCGTTCTCGATCTCCTCTATCTCAAGCGCAGGCCCATACGCATACCACGTCTTCATCTCGGAAAACAACAGCGGGCGCCCCTGCCGCTTATCGAGCATCAGCTTCAGGATAAACACCACATCCTGGAGATTGCGCTCCCTAACCCGCAACGCGTAGCTCAACCCAGCCATAGCCCCGTCACCACCTCCATCCCCAAACGCAACATCCCCACACGCATGCGTCTGCGTCTGCTTCTGCGAAGGCGGCCATGCACCTCCATCGTCCATGCGCACCATCTGCCTGATCTGATACGCACGCGTAATCTTCCCCACCAGCTGGTACCGCCAGTCCGCCACATACACCACCAGCGCCGGCGCCTCGAAGAGCATCACCCCTGCGCGACGGAGTCCGCGAAGAGCGTCGCGCACCCGGCGTGGTTGTACACGAACGCGAGTGCGCATCTCCGCGTTGATCCACGCATCCGGGAGCGCGCGCGCGCACACGCCTCTTTCGCGGTGGTTATCTCGGTGATGGCGGTGGGGTCGAAGGTGAAGTAGTCGATGTCCCTGGTGGCGTCGCGGTTTTGAGGAGAAGCACGGAGATGGCGCCGCCTGCGGCGACGATGGTGATGGGGTTATGTTCGGTCAGTCTAGAGGGGTTTAGTTGACCGATCGTCTTGGATAGCTGTGTGAGGCCTGTATGAAGTGAGAGGTTAAGGATGCTTTTGATGATTGCTGCTATGGAAAAATAGTTGAATGCACCTTTGATCATCTCCTTGCCTGTGAGCTTTGCCTTCCTTACCACAGGATCTCGAGATAAGGCTTTTTTGATCTTTTTGAGCATGTTTTTCGCAACTGGAGAAGAACTACCTTGAATTTTGGACCTACATACTGTCAACGAAATAGCGAAGGAACCCTTAAATACCCACGAAACGGAATTTATAGACGAGCTAGCGCAGACGAACTCAATTCAAGTTATTCCAAGCGACTGTATTGACACGGCGGACAAATAGGTGTCAAGTCGCGATTTGAATTGTCATGTCCAGTTACGTGACAGTTAACTGTCAAGTTACATGTCCATTTTTGGATGTCACGCCCTCTTAGAGAAATTCGGCATTTGACTTTCCCTCTGACCTCGTTTGTCAGTATCAGCACTGTAGAAAGAAGAGCTCATAATTTGGGAAGCTTATAATATTATATAAAACGCTTGGGGGTTCCAAATTGTGGACTTAATTGTGATTTCGACTGACTATTATGTTTTCTTTGAATGTAGTTGTGACAGCTAGTGTTGGTCCCATAATTGTATGCATTTTCCGGCCCGATACTGATGTCGGGGGGAAAATAAATAAAAAATCCCAAATAATAAAATAAAACACGTGACGAGATTGGGCAGTGATTAATGATAAGCGCCCGCCTACACGTCGACCTCGCCTCTCGTCCCTATTATCTGCTACACTATTCATTTTCATTTTGCCAAGCATGCTGACAAGCTACCAGTGAGAGTGAATCTGAAAGGCAAGATCAGACAGGCTCCAGAGGTGAATATTTGAGAAGGCCTGGGAGTGGATTTCTAAAGTGTATCATAATCTGTTCTTTTTATTTGCTCCCAACCCTCAAAGTCATTGATAAATATTGCAGCACCTCTATTGACACAGAGTAGTATTTAAGTTATAGCTTGTACGCTTTTTCTGGTTCCAATATACATGAATGGGAAATTGGGAATAGAAGAGAGTAAAATAAAGAAAACTTGCATTCAGAATAAAAGGGACAAGAGAAGATGTTGATTTTTGTTTGAGTACCACAAAGCTTGAGACGAGAGCTGGAGCCCTCAAAAAATTCTATAAAAGCACCAATTTTTTTTCCGCGCGAGGCGCGCTTCTTGATGCGTCAAGAAATTTGCAAGAAGTAGTTGAGAAGTAGCTTTGAAAGTGCCAAATATTACTTGAGAACAATTTCAACGAGTCTTTTCAAGCAGGAAAAGTGCACTACCATATCGTCCCTAGGTATATATATTATCTTACTCTTATTTTACTCAGTGTTCGACTGCTATTTTGCTCTCAATCCAAGTGCGGCAAGTCCCAAAAAAAATCCGCGCGATGCGCGCGTCGAAAAATGCCGCTGTCCTTTGGCACCGGCATGTTCACGTGTTTAATATTTTTTACTTATGTAATATTTTAGTATCAGTATCAGTATTGCCCACCCCTTTGAGTAACGAGCCCATTTTCCGGCGATTCTCCAGAAGAAAATTGTATGTAGAGTTTTAGATGGACTTGGTCAATGACATTTCGGCTTTTGGGTCAAAATTTGGCTCAATATGCAGTCTAGTGAGTTTTCTTTCCTAGTTAGCCAGATATCGTCACGAGTATGTCACAAATAATCCAAAAATGGACACCTGACTTGACATGACAAGCCGCGGCACGACTTGACAGTTAAATGTCCGCCGTGTGAGGCGTCTAAATCAATCACGAAATCGTGACAAATAACAGCGCGGGAGCAGTGGTTGTAAACGCCGCCGAACTTGATTCCCAGGTTTCCTATCTCTTCAGCCACCCACTAGTCACCACTATTTAACTATTCGCACAAGCTTCCTGAGAGCTCGCTGGCACTTCCAACAAGCTCATCTACTCATCCGACCTAGTGTGCGCTGGTCAACATTCTTTCAAAAGCCTGACGTGGCAAACAACAGCGTGCATGCCTGTGCCAACGACTCCAGTGCCTCCATATCCCCACAGCTAACGGCAGCAGCAGATGAGTATTTCTACGCGCCATGCTCTGCACATCGATCCTTCCGGCGATCGCTGTGATGAAGCAAATACCACCAGTGCTGCAGATCTCTGTACCGCATGCGCTGCGCGCGTGCTGCGACTCAAAACGAGACCCTTGGTCTCCCCTCTAAACCATCTGCTCTCGGACACGAAGCGCTACGTGCCCTCTCCGGAAGAGGAGGTGCAGGCCAGGGCCGTCATACAGGACGCGGAACAGCGTACGGCGGAGATCGATGCCGCAAGCGCACGCATCGCTCTGCTTCTCGAAGAACTCTCCCTGGAGCGCGTCAGGATCCAAGCATACGCAGACCAACACAGAGTGATGGTCGCGCCTGTATGGAATCTACCCCCCGAAATCCTTTCTTGTATATTTATCTTATCTCTCCCTCGCCGCCTTGGCTATCCAGAAGACATCACCCGGTCCAGCATAAAATCGACTCTTCTCCTGGCGGGCGTGAACCAACATTGGCGATACGTGGCACTGACTACTCCGCAGCTGTGGACGACATTGTATATCGACGAGGAATCTTTTTCGGAGCACACCGTCTATGACTTCGCCTGCATGCCCAATGTATTTGTGATGAGGTCAGGCGACCTGCCATTATCACTATACGTTCGCGCTAAAGAAAATCCCTGCCGCCCGAGTCTCATCACATTTGTTTCGGCTCTTTCCTCCCGTTGGCACCGTATCATACTCGACATTGAGGTCAGCAACCTCCTCTCCCTTTTCAACGCCACCTATGCGGGCGACCTCCGCGTTCTCCGCACCCTTGATCTGCGGATCACGTCCCTCTGGCTAGAAGGTGCAGAGGTAAACCCCTTCACCTACTTTGCCAAAGCCCCCCTGCTCGAGCACGTCAGCGTCACTATCCCGTTCTGCGCCAGCTTCAGCGTCCTCCCCTGGCGCCAGCTCAAAGTGTGGGACAGCCCCGTCCCCCTCGCCGACTTCCCGCTCGTCTTCGAGTGGGCGCCGAACCTCGAGCACTGCTTCCTCCAGCCGACGCGCCTCGCCTTCGGGCAGACGCTCCCGCCCCCGGACGCGCGCTCCATCGGCACCGCGCACAAGCTGACCTCGCTGCACATCAGCACGGGGCTCGTCACGAACATCAGCGTGCAGCTGCACCACCTGCCGCACTTCCCCGCGCTGCGCCGCCTGTTCATCTACCTGGACAAGCGCGTGCTGCTCCCCGCCGCGGAGACCGCGCTCGTGCCGCTGTTCGCGCGCTCCGGCGCGCGCCTCGAGCAGGTGGTGCTCGCGGTGAACGTGTCGCACGCGACGCTGCGCATGTGCCTCGCGCACACGCCGGCGCTGGTGGCGCTGCACATCCACCGCATCGCGAGCGATGCGATATTGGGGTTCCTGGCGGAGGCGCCGGGCGCGACGGAGGCGTTCCTCCTCCCCAGGATGACGACGCTGCGCCTGTCTGGGAAGATATATTTTACGGCGCAGGCGGTGATTGATGTTATCAATGCGCGATGGGCCAACCCCGCTGTTGATGCGGAGGGGTGGAGTCCGAGCAGCAGCGGCGAAGGAAGTGACGATGGGCTTCAGATACCTACGGTTTCGAGCTATCCACGCGCGCTGAAATCAGTTTACATATTGCCTCCCCGTCATGACAAGTTTGATTCGCGGACGAGGAAGGAATTACTTTCTTTCAAGGATAAAGGGTTTGATGTACGGATTAGCCAATTTGATAGGGTGGAATTTATACGGCATGTAGTGTAATGTAGTGTTGTATGCTTGACGTTGCTCAGCTGTACTTGGATAATAAAAACATTGGAATAACAATTGTGTACGAAGGTAGCGGTTGGTTAGAAAGCTCAAAATACTTGGATCCCGACTTATCATTGATCGCGAAACTCATCGACGACAAATGCGATCTTATCTTCTGACTCCCGATATTCAGGAGCGCAAAACCTGTTCGTCGATGTTGCTTAAATGACCACCGCCCCATGGAATGTACAATATTTTTTTCTTTCGTGTTATTTTCAATCATCAAAAACAGAAAACACGCGATGGCCGTCAGATAAGAATAAGACGAGCGGCCAAAGCGGAGGGGAAGTAACGATACAACGATGAAGAGAGAAAAACGACGACTAGATACCCAATCCTAATCTATCTCCGTCAGTGACACATACAGTGAAGACCCATTTACTTGAACTGTAACACCCGAAGAAAAAATTGTCAGTATTTGAGAGATTCAAGAAATAGAAGTGAGAACGCACGTTTTTGCCATCAACCCACTTCTTGCCATTGATCTCAAGATCCCAGGCAAGTGCAGCCTCGAAGAAGGCCTTGTCCTCAGCGTTGTTCTTGACGTCGAGCTTGGTGTACGAGTACGACTCCCAATCAGGGGCGACGTTGACGACGGGGATGGCGTCTTGGCCACGGAGGATCAGGGCACCCGAGATGATGGAGTCGCCGGTGGTACCGAGGACACCAACGGAGCCGAAGAGGTACTTGCGGGACGCCTCAAGACGGTTGAAGAAACCAGTGATCTGGTTGGAGGACATGAAAGTCTGAGTGAGCTCCTCGTTGTACTTGAAGTCGATCCTCCATGTCGAGTAACCCTCAGCATCAAAGCTATGTCTCCGTCAAAATTCTGGTTCTGTTGTGGTCAAAAATTCAACACTCACTTCTCGTAGAACCACTCGAGGGCACCACCGGGACCGCGGGTCTCCTTGTTAGAGTAAGCGCGTTTCCAGTCCTCGAGGTTCAATGTAGATTTGGGGAGGTCGTCGAGGGGGTTCTTGGCTTTGGGCTCCTCAGGAACGAGGTCATCCTCCTCCTCATCGTCAGCAGCCTTGGCCTTGGGCTTCTTCTCAGCCTTGGGGGCAGCAGGAGCAGCGGGGGCAGCAGGCTTCTTCTCCTTGGGAGGGGGGACAAACTGGATGGCTTTCTCGGCGTACTGTGTCTGGCCGAAGATGGGGGCGAGCTTGGGCTGGTTGACGATGGTCTCGAAGTGGCGGATGAGATGGGGGAGCTGGGCACGGAGCGGGGCATCGACGGTGGAGGAGACAGCGCTCTGGATGATGGCGGCGATGAAGATATCGGCAAGGGTGATGCGCTCACCGACGAAAAAGGTGCGGGTAGAGAGGTGGGCGTTAAGGGTATTCAATGCGCGAGTTTGGCGCTCGATGAGGCCAGTGTGGAGCTGCGTCAATGGGTTTCAGATAAAAGTATAATTGGGAGCCAAAAAGTTAACATACAGGCTTGTTGTAAGGAAACACGCCCTTGCAGAGACCAGAGACGAAGTTAGTGTAGTTGTCGACCTCAGTTTCGGCAAGATGAATCCATTGGTCAACGAGAGCGGCTTCTTCTATGGAGTTTCCGAGGAGGCCAGAGTTGGGGGCAAGGGAAGCGACTGCATAAGGAAGTACATCAGTATCACGACAAATGAAATGCATCAAATCGCGATGTCATGTTGCGATATTCATAAAATCTCTGCCAGGGAACGAAGTTCCACGGCATGCTGCCCTCGACGCCTTCCAATGCCCTGATCGATTAGATTGTTGATAAGAAAACTCACTGTAACGAGCAATCGCAGCACCCTCGAACAACTTGAAGCCATCGGCGCCCTCCCAGGCTGGGATCTTGCCATGGGGGAATTTGGCCAAGAACTCGGGTTTCATGTTGTCAACCCTATGCTCGTAGGCAGCTGGGGTGGCAATCTCGACACCGCCGAAAGCAGCGGCGGCCCTGATCTAAAATCTGGAGATCAGGCGCCAGATTTTCGGCGTAGCGGGATCATATACTCACAGCCTTGCCCTTGCCTTGGTATTCGACAGTCCAGAGAGTTCCTACAGGTGCCATTTTTGAAGATTGAGAGGATAAGATGGAGAAGGAGATAACTTGCAAAAAAATTGTGACTTGGTCTAATCTTTGATATATGTCACGTGCAATCACGTCACATAAGGGTAGGCTTTCGGCCCTGAGTCGACAAGTTTACCCGAATCCCTCCAGCGCTAACCAACCAAGCATGTGCGTGGAGCCTGAGGCGCCCCTACAGGACGCGCACTCGAGAATATGGCATCTCCGTAACTCTTTAGCTTTCATTCAGCATTCACAAACTTCATCCATGGCCGTGGTTTATCGATGCTGAAAGCTGAATGCGGTTTCCAAACTGTCTGTCTCTCGAATTTGGAAAATCGACAAGAAAGTTGGTGGTTGAAACGTTGAAGACTCGAAGATGCCAAACTCTGTCTTTTCTGGGTGATGATGCATTGATGCCTAGTGTCGGTCAATTCAATGAGGTGCCTCGGTACTTGATACGTTCCACTTTCTTCGGGAAAGCAGGTACACCATTCAAGTGAGCATTCCAACTTGAATGCCAACAGCACCCTCCCTTTGGACTATCTGGCATTGTCAATCTGGATGGCAGATTATATGAGATCTACCGATCGACTACGATGCCGCCGTTCTTCTGCGCACTTTGGGAAGCCTGCCGAGCCATTCTTATGCCACCCCGTATATCGCACTAGGCTTTTGCTGAGAGCGGCTTTGTTGTCGGTGAAACAACTACTGCGACTTCGATGTATGTCGCACCTTGTACCTGGACGAGCCTCGAGCACCGAGCTTTACTGGAATGGGAGGTCTCAAACAGCATATAATCGTCTGCGACAGGAAAGCCTACCTGCCAGATAGTTCCCTAACATGGCCCCTACCGTTACTATCGCGAATCACACTACTGCTTCTACCCCCCGCCCCCACATTCTGTACACCGTTGAAGTGACTATCGATGGAAATGAGCTGACAACCCAAAGGCGTTATTCCGAGGTAAGTTGATATTTCGTGTTTTTAGATACTCCGAAAGCTAATGGATGCTCTAGTTTGTCGCTCTCCACGGCAAGTACCTTTCAGCACGCTGTAACTATTATGCTGTTGCTAACTGCCTATTCCATCATACAGCAACCCTAAACGATCCCTACAACCTCCCTCCCAAGCGCCTTTTGGTCACAACGTTCATCCCATCTGCCTGGGCCGACGATGCCCTCATCAAGGAACGCAAGGAAGGCCTCGCTGAATACCTCACTGACGTCCTCTCTAGTCCCAAATACAAGGACCAATCTGTCTTGTTCGAGTTCCTCGCCGCCCCAAGCTCCAAGTACGACCAGAAGTTCGACCTCGAAGACGCGCTCCCATCGACGCTGACCCGAACCAAAGCTCTTACACTTGGCAGCGACGTGAATGCCTCCACAGTGCCGATTTCTGGAACATACTATCCGGACTGGGCCGGAAGTACTGTCCCTCCTGAGAGTATTGACTACTCGAAGTTCGATCTTATCTACTTTGGTGCACACACTTTTCGGTTCGCTTGGCGATAAAAAATCCACTAACGATTCCTTGAATCAGCCTTTGCCAGCCCTACTTCGTCCTCCGGCCTTTCTTTTAATTCTGGCGCAGCGTCGCTTCTCAAACGTCTCGTTACAGGGGCGCGAGCCAGCGCACATGGTACTCGCGTCGTCCTCTCCATCGGTACGTGTATTCTTCGGCCATCATTTGCTTCGGACAGACACTTAATCGTGTCTAGGTGGATGGGGTGGGTGCTACTACTACAGCCAGGCAGTCTCCACCGCTGCAAACAGGACCAAGTTTGTCTCTGCGATTGTTAGCGCGGTCAACACGTATAATCTTGACGGTCAGTGTTTATTGTACCCCTTCTATTGACCAAAACTAAAATTTTGGCAGGCGTGGATTTCGATTGGGTATGGCCTTCTTCTTTCAATTGCTTTCTCAAGTCTTATATTTATATCTTCAAAGGAATTCCCCAACAACGCAGGTCCTGGGCAGCCGTTTTCTCCTGCGGATACTGCGAATTTTTTGCTCTTTTTAACGGCATTGCGAGTTGCTCTCGGTTCGTCTTCACTTCCCAAAATCGTTTCCTTAAGGATCCCGCTAACATCTGAACTTCTTCTTTAGGACCGTCCAAAGTCATTTCCGCTGCGGTCTCGCACACTCCGTGGGCGGGTGCGGATGGAAATCCACTCTCCGACGTTTCTGCCTTCGCGGCTCAGCTCAGCTATGTCATGATCATGTACGTCAAATAATTTAAATCTGGCTTTCTTGATTCTTTTCACGAGCGACTCTGCTGTTCTAGGAATTACGATGTCTGGGGAGCGTCTCCTACTCCCGGCCCTAATGCGCCCCTGGGTTCGTATGAGCTTACATTCTGGTAATACATTGTAATTTATCATTTTCACCCTTTCGTAGGCGACCTTTGCAAGACCTCGACGCAACCCATTGCAAGCGCGCAAGGAGCCTTCGCTCAGTGGACTGCTGCGAAATTCCCGGCGGCCCAGGTAAAGCTACTTCCATTTGTCCCTCGCCTTCAACAATTGACGTTGCATTTCCTTTCCCAGCTCCTTCTCGGCTGCCCGCTCTACGGCTACGTCTCGAAGAGCACCAAGACCGTCCTCACAGGCAGCTCCCTGCCCAGCAAGGCGATGAACGTCCTCCATATGGAAGCGGCCGTCGGCGAGGACGGCAAGCTCACCAAAACCTTCCTCAACGGCCGGCACGTGAAGGACCTCGCGGACGTCGAGCCCGCGGGCGAGGTCTCGGTGACGGCCGCCAGCGCGGACCTGTCGTCGTACTGGGGGAAGCAGATCGCGTTCAGGGATATCGTCAAGGCGGGCGCGCTCGTGAAGAAGTCGGATGGGAATTATGGGCAGGCGGGGGGTTTACGATGGCGTGGGATAAGTGCAGCGATACGCCGTATCTTTATAGCAAGGATAAGACTACGGTCGTCACTTATGATGGTGCGCCTCTATCTTCCTTCGATCCATTTTCATGCCTACTAACTTTTGCCTTTTGAGACACTTGGTCGCTTGGCGATAAGGCCAAGTTCGCGAAGTCGAGCGGCATGGCTGGATGTTGCACTTGGTCCCTCGATCAGGTCAGTGTTACACGGTTGCTACTACTCTTTGCCCATCTGCTTATGCTCGTTCTCCATCAGGACGACGGGTTCACCTTGCAAGATGCTATTCGCGCCGGTCTTGGGCTCCCAAAGTAGGCGCATGGATGTGGTTTGAGACTGATATATGAGATACGAACGCACCATGACTTATACTTAGGACTTTTTATGACTATGTATGGACTTGACGATTTGTATTTCTGGATGTGTCATTGTACCGTCGGTTTTGACAACTATTATGTTATTTATTCTCGAATCCTTGGACTCATTTTTATTCGATATAATTGGAAGATTGAGACCTGATTGAGACCTGGAAGAGAGAGAAGTCGCCGGTGTTCAAATGCGGGAATTTCAGGTACGCGAACGCCAGCGCAAATACTTCTCTTACACATCCATCACGAATTCCTTCCTTGCAATAAGGAATTATTATTGTCGGATTATTGTTAGATCCTCCAGCTCTTTGCCAGTATTAAATTTCTAATAAGAACTTCAGCATCAAAATTCAAATCCCTGACCCCTCCATTGAAGATTCTTGCCCGCTTTTCTTTTTTAGAGTGGACAGTCACCGGCATCAATCACTACATTCTGCTGTTCATAGTTTGGTCGCCAGCTCTCCGGAATACTCCTCCGACCGATATCATCGCACCTGATTTTAGTGAACATTATTTCTATTAGGAGCAACATTCGCCTCTAGTCTATTAACCACTTTTTATGGCAAGTATTGTCCGTGAACGGACTTTATTTCTTCTGTAAAACCGTTAAAATTATGGGTCGCATTCTTAATCTTATATTACCTGCTGTTTCAAAAACTATTGCTGGGCTCAGGTTATGCTTAATATTAAATCCTTTACACACTGTCGGTATTACGGTATAGGTTACATGCAATGTTAACTCGAGGCTATATTGTTTTGGAGTTTCTCCGTGGTACGCTCATCAGAAACCGAACAAGCGCTGAGCTAAACATAGCACATTGCCCACAAAAATACTTACCTCCTGCAGGGAAGGAGTCTTTCTCGTTGCGTAGAAATCTATCCGCCGGGACTAGTGTGGTATTAAGTCATATTAAAATCTCTTATTAGCTCGTATTTGTGTGTTTGAATAAAACCTGTGTGGTGGATCTTTTTTTATCCCTTGAAATGCCCCGTTGTCAAAATTCATCAATGCCAAAGCAAGCTAATTTTATACATATGATACAACAGTACAATAGGACTTATATTAACAAAAAGACCTGTTGGCGCCATCTTCGAACGATCCCTAACGATCCCCAGCAAAGAACTCGGAGCCCAAGCCACCAATGGAGATAAGGCAACGGAAATTCCCTTCCGGAAAATGCTGGGCACCAAAGCGCCCATCCACCAACAGCGCCACCAGTTGGGTTCGTCGCTAAAGCAGGGCACAGCTCCTGCTGGATCTTCGCAGGTACATTGATCAGATAGTATGTGCTGTGCCGACATAATTGACGGGGATCCCGCCGAAGGTGTGGGAGATGAACATCATGGACTTGTCGTACGTGTTCACCCAGCCGAAAAACAGACTTCGTGCGCGCAAGCGGGTGCCGCATCTAGACGACCCCCGCATTGACTTGCGCTCGGTCCAGGCGGAAGCCCTTGTGCCCGGGTCGAACGAGGACGCCCCAGCGCACGTCGCCCGAGGGTGCATGGGCTGCGCGCAGTCATATGCGTGGCCTCGCCTCCCAACGAGAGCTGCGATCCCCTCGTTGATGTTCCCGCGGCGCCGGCGCTCGACTTCTTTCTATGAACACGCCGGAACGTGAGTCAGAGTCGAACAAAGCGGTTCTTGTTTGACAGGGGATGGTACACACATGGTTGTCTTGCCTCTGCCTGATCCATTCGTCGCTCCCCTTGACAGCGCTGCGACCACCGCGCCGTCCGCCCCGACTGGCGGAGACGGAGCCCTGGCCACCTTCATTCCTCTGAGCTCTCGCGCTCCTTCGCAGAGGGGGTGCCAGCGCTGAGTTTCTGGTCGACGTTTCCGTCTTCTGGGCGGGAGGGCATTTGGACTCATTGTTGCATTGCTTTGAAATTTCTTCGTGGTACGCTCATTGCCTCAGAAACCGAAGAAGAATCGACAAGCGCTGAGCTAAATATACCACATTGCCCACAATGCCAAATATACCTAAAGCAGGAAAGGAGTCTTTCTCATTGCGTAGAGATCTATTCACCGAGTCTAGTGTGGTAAGCCATGTAAATAATATCTTAGCTACTTGCGGCTCTTGAACCGCCGTTCGCGATGGAAAATCAACTTAGACACCGTCGGTACATCTGATGGTAAACTACGTAGATCAAATATTAGTGCTATATGTAACCTTTAACATGGACTACCTTGCACACATTATAATATTTATGACAATAAGGCAATCAGCCCGGCGTTAGGTATAGAATTTTCAGGCAATATCCAGCTTCTTAAAGATTTAGAATGATGTAAAAAATTTGATATGCCGCGCTCTGTCTCATGAGGTCGACAAAAACCATACCATTTTTGACTAGGTCGAGCAAGAATAGACAAAGACCATACTTATCGGCCACATGAATTTATCCATAAGTTTTTCAGAGGTATAAAATACCATAGAACTTGCGTTATTCCACAGTCAAAAGTTTCACTACAACTTGACCCCCAAATTCACTTCAACAGCTACACATTTAACAATGCAGTTCTTCAAAAAACTTTCCACCTATTTCGTTGCCAGCGCCATGCTTGCACAAGTCGCTTACGCGTTTTCTGGAGATGGTTCGTTTTACTACTACCAATTGTCGATGTTACCTCGGCTGACTGAAAATGCAGCGACGTGGTACAATACTGGGGTTCGTTTGCCTCTCGCAGCTCCAGGGTATTAAATGCTCAAGGACTGATTTTGTTCGTTTACAGCTAGGCAGCTGCGGTGTTACCAACAGCGACTCTGATTTCGTCGTCGCGCTTTCCACCGCTGATGCGGCCAATGGACAGCATTGCGGACAGCAAATCCAAGTTCAGTGTAAGTACTCTGTTACAACGGAGCAAGATCATCCCAGAGCTCAGAAAAACTTTCTTTATAGACCAGGGACGTACTGTCCAGGCCACGGTCGAGGACACCTGCCAGGCTGTGGCCAAGGGAGCATCGACCTTACTCCCGCTGCGTTCCAGCAACTGGCTTCCCTTGATGCCGGTCGCATTCAAGTTACCTGGAATTTTATCTGATTGAATATAATCGTAGTGCTACAAGTGCTTAGCGCTTGATGCCTAACGAGTGTCTTCCCTTAGCATTCCTTGTGACATGTAGTTTGTACTTATCGCGTGTTCGAATGCAACCTGTGTGGTGGATCTTTTATGATCCTTTGAAATGCCCCGAGTTCTGAAAAAATATCAATGCCAAAGCAAGCAATTTTTTTCACATGATACAACAAACTTACATACTTTCGGACAACACCCTCGCCGTACATATTCACCTCCCACTTCTCATAGCGATTCATCCGATCCCACGGCTTTGGGAGCTGGTCCACCGACACCTCAAGTTCAGGAACCGATGGTTGAGCGAAGAGAGCATATCGCGATACGCGTTTCCCCAGTCTCACAGCCAGGACCCCGCGAAGGGCGGTGTACTCTGAGAACGACATGCGCTCTTCACGAGAAAGAGTGTGACTGTATCACAGCCGGCGCTTAGCCCAAACCACCTCGATCAGAGCGGAGAGCGGCGCAAGTCCCATGCAGAGACGTGTTCAAGCAACATTCCGTCGTCATGCTTTGGGACAGCTTCTGTTTGATGGCAGCAAGGTCGTTCAAAGTGTCCTCGCCCTCCTTCCTAGGCGTATGGCCTAGACACGCCGGCGTTTTCCTGCAGTGGTGGCGTTTGCGGTGGCAGGCATTGCGGCGAGTGCGGCGGTGGGCGGTGTATGCCCAGTATGGGCATCCTCTTATATGGGTATGCAAGGCCCCTTAAGGAAGACAACTAGGGAATTGGTCCACGAAGAAACGGAGACCAGAAGCAGCGGCGCTGCAGCTGTAACTCTCGACGCTTTCATTATCCACTCCCAGTGTGGTGTCTTCCGCATGGGATGCCCATTTCTCAGAGTCAGACTCGTTGGCGACATCTTCGATACCAGATCGTACGAGCGGCTTGAGACATCTTGCGAGCGCAAGCATTTCCGGGAAATGGCTTCGGGGCCCCAAGCGACCAGCTCGTCGACGCGATCGCCGAAGGGTTCGCAAACACATCGAGGCCATCGCACAGGCAATCGTACATCAGTCGACCTCGAGCACCACTGGAGCAAGCCCCGGCGGATGTCGCCCGAGGGTGAGTGGACTGCAGTCACGGTGGCTGGCCTCGCGTCTGCTCTTGGTTCCCCCCGGACGAGCGCTGCGTATCCCTGCATCCCAGCCCACCCAGCGGCGGCCTTCCCTTCGTGGCATCAGCGGCCGAGATCCAGAGGACGTCGTTGCAACCTGTAGCGGTAGAACCCGTGCGCGCGCCGGTGCACGGCAGAGTCCATGATGAAAATGTTGGTCTCGCCGGAGAGGACGCTGCTAAGAGGATTTGAGCACTTGACAGATCGAGCGAGTCCCAGAATTCTGCATCCAAGGCTCTACCAGCAAGTCGTCGCAGCAAGTGGGTCGTTACTATACGCCTGCCACCCTCGGACTCGCAATGCATTCCATAGGCCATAGGTCAACGTTAGATCAACGTTAGGTGGGTAGACTCCACCACGTTCCGAACGAGATAGAATAGCCAGTTGAATCCCGTATCATGACACTGTGAACGGGCTGAAGCTGGTTAAGAGCAAGCCATATGAACGCAGATGTAAGAATAATCGTGGTTCGTGTTCAAGTGGAAGGGGCGCACGTGGAGAGCAAAATGATTCTTCGCTCCTCCCATCATGGATCAATTCGACATCAAAACGCTTCAGAAAACAACGACACGCTTGGAACATCTCACAGGAATAAAAATTCACTATTCAACAGCAAAAACCAAAACAAAAAAAGGCTCAACGAAGCTAAGTAATACACTATACATACGTACTTGAGAGAAAGAAAAAAAATCAGAAATCGATCAAATCCATCCATCAAACCATCTGGAAATTGGCTGGCGAGAAGTTGACCTTGGAGCCTCTTGAACCGAGACGGCCGAAGAGAGAGAGGGATTGTAGTGGATGGCAATTGGTAGGAGACGAAGCAGACGAAGACGAACAAGCCGGGAAATGATACATTCAGCCATAAAGTAAGAATCAAGAAAAAAAAGGGAAGAAAAATATCAGGACGTGCATACATGTCGACAAAAAAAACCTCAAACAAGTCTGTCAAGTCACTCGAGGAGCCGTCGGGAAAAGAAGCGCATGGAACCCTCCTCACTCCGTTCTCTGCCGCTTCCCATCCCTTTCCGCCTCCGCCGCCGCCTCACCTCCGTCTCCCGCGCCCGCCGCGCCCTCCTCGCTCCTCCTCTTCGTCCCGCCTGCGCCGTCCTCCTTCCCACCGGCGGGGGGCATCCCCTGCATCCCCCGGAGCACCTCAATCTCCGCCTCCAGACGCGTGCGCACCATGCGCTCCTCCTCCCACAGCCGCTTCACCTCCTCGAGCTGCGCCTGCAGGTCGCCCATCGCCTGGTCCATCAGCAGCTTCTCGAGCGTCCACTTCTCGATGTTCCGCGCCTCGTTCTCCTTCAGGTGGTGGATGTACTGCACCGCGCGCGACAGGATCGCGCCCTTCGCCTTCTCCCCCGAGCCGCTCGGCACGATGCGCCCCAGCTCGTTGATCCCCTCGTTGATGTTCCCGCGGCGCCGGCGCTCGACTTCTTTCTGCAAACACGCCGGAACGTGAGTCAAAAGGACACAGAGGGAAACAAGGATGATTACGCACATGGTTGTCTTTCCTCTGCCTGCTCCATTCATCGCTGCCCATGGCGGCGCTGCGCCCACCGCGCCGCCCGCCCGTCGGGGCGGAGACCGAGCCCTGGCCGCCGTCGCCCCCCTCGCCCTCCTTCGCAGACGGGCTGCCGGCGCTGAGGTTCTGGTCGACGCCGCCGTCGTCCGCGCGCGGCGGTGGGCCCTGGTGCTGCACATTCACCGGCGCAGCCTGCATCGCGACGGCGCTCAGCTGGCCGAGGTTGGGCGGGCCCCGCGGATGCGAGGACGGGCCAGGGTCGTTGATCCCTGGCAAACCGGTCGCGTTGGGCTGGTAGTGCACTGGGAGGTGCTGCGCGCCGAAGGGCGGCGGCGGCGCTTGCGCGAGATTCGATAATGTCTGTGCGGCATCTTCTTTGGGATTGCCTTGGCCTTCAGTGAGCTATGTGGACAATAGGGTTAGCGGCTTGTTCAAAATTCCAAGAGAAATATAGAAGAAACAGAAATATAGAAGAAACAGAAATATAGAAGAAACAGAAATATAGAAGAAACAGAAATATAGAAGAAACAGAAAAAGTTTCGTAAAAAAAATTAAGGGGTGGGCAGGCAACTGGTGATCTAGGGGCGAATCTAGGCGGAGGACAGCGCGAACGAATGCGAGCATGAACGCGCGCGCATGGGTGAGGTGTCCGCGAGGCGCTGGCGGCTGGCCGCGCTGCCATCTGCCTCGTCTGTCCGCACCTCCGACGTTCTGTCGCATTCGCAGTCCACCCGCGCCGCGTCCTGCCCTGACGATCGCTGCCGTCCTTCCCGCAGGGCACGCCGCCGTCCAGAACGAACGACACTGATGGGCAGGGGCCACTAGAGGGCGCGCTCGTCGGCGGCCGATGCGTCGAGCAGAGCGGTCGATGGGCGCAGGCATCCGGGGGTGGCAAGCGGCGGGTTCGTGCCCTGCCGTGCAAGTGCTACCCCCGCCGCCGAACCGAAAAGATTTCGTAAAGAAATGAAGGGGTGGGCAGTCAACACGAATCTAAGCGGAAGCGAGTAGGAAGCAGGTGGGCTTAGGTGCGTTGGTCGAGCATCTGAGACTTTGGGGACATACATGCCAGCAGGCCTGCTCCCACCCCGAACAGCCTCGTCCCGCACATCCTGGACACCCTCAAAGCATCTGACCAGCCCACCACCCCCCATGCTCCCCGTGACTCCCTCAGACGCGCTCGTGCTCTCCGTCGCGACATCACGTGGAGACTAATTAGCAGCGAGCACACCCTTCGCAGAGCGCGTCCGACACCACAGCGTCCCTCCCAGACGTTGTGCCCACACCGGGGAAGGTAACAGCGGGAGAAGCAGGCGAAAGAGAGACAAGCGAGACACGCAAGACACTTACCTTCGTAAACACCCCCGGCAGCGAGCGCAGGAGGTTCATGATCTGGTTCTGGTCGAGCCCGTTGAGGTGCATGCCGGAGAGGTCCGCGGCGGACAAGTTCGGGGGCATGCCCGCGCCCCCTGGGGCGGGCTGCGCGGCGGGGGCGGCGGGCGCTGCGTGGGAGAGCGCCGGATCGTGGTTGGCAGGTGTAGTCGGGGCCATGGCGGTGATGGATGTGCGCTGACGCTGTAGTAGAGGGCTGTATCTGATGGCAGAAGAAGCGCCTGCGGGCTGAGCTGGGGATCCGATGGGGAGGGGCGGGCTGGGTCGTCGCTAACAATGAGATATGGGTGCCCTGGGCTTCCGTGGGCAGTACTGGCGCTACAGAAAATCGGAAAGTTGGGGGGCCTTCGTGTGGTCCGTGCGGTAATGGTGTGGTCGTCGTGGGGAACGATGGAGACGGCAGGCGGGCGCTGAGCGTAGATGTGGTGCAGAAAGGGGGGATGGGGAGAGATGGGGGGCGTGAAAGTCACGATTGTCGTGATCAGAAACCTTGTGACTTGGCAAGTCATCAACAAATCACGGCCTTCCCACGCCACACCTGTCAGGCGACGCAACAACAAACATTTGCCGAGCTGCCGAGGCCGCCTCGAGGGCACCTCGTTTTGTCCCCACCGCCCTCCTACACCTCGACATGCTCCAGAGAATGGAACATACCGAATGCGCGTGTCCAGTCAATAGAATCTTCAAGGAATGCCAGTGGAATGTTGCAGAACGTTGGCAGAACGCATGAGAATTTGCACCCCTTTGTTTGTACGCGACTGAGTCACATGCATCATGTGTGGAGTCTCATCCGGAATGTGGCATCCGAACAGCGACCGTGCCACCAAAAGTACCTACTTCAGCTAGAGTTTAAGCTGAAGTAGACCGAACTCGCGCACAACACGCTACCCAGGGTAGCTTCGTTTCTATGATACGAATCTATGCTGTTATTCGGCCATAGGCGCCCAACCTATCTATTATTGTGATCCGCAGTGATCTAGAAACTCTCTCATCTAGCGCTTTAGCAATAGTCCTATAACCCTAGCATAATCCTTCCTTAGCATTTCATCAGTCGCAATGCATCTAGAACCTTCGTCAAGGTCGCACCTTTCGGACGCTTCACTTCAAGTTAGCCAGGATAACATTATGCAGAACAATGCCATCGTCCTGATCTCCCAATCAGACTATGAATGAATCGTCCAATATATGAGATGACGGTGGTATCCGTACCTGATCCATCGACCATGTAAAGCATCCCGCCATCCCAGACTTCTTCGCGAACTTCGTCTTGCTTTCGATGCTGTAAGTGTCGTCGTAACTTATGACCGTCATCCGCTCCGTATTATATATGAACTGTTCGAAAACGGCCGACGTCAGTCAACGAACAGGTTCAACGAAAGAGAACGTCAGACCGGAGTATCGCTGCAATTATCCCATCCTGTGTTATACGTCACGTCAGTGCTTCATCGAGAACAAGCGTATTAGATCTCACCCATCGTGTATCCGTTGGACGCGCCATAATTTCCATCCGTCTTCTTGACCAACGCCCCAGAGGTGATCAACTGGGTAAACGGGATTTGCTGTCCCCACATGCTGCTCAGATCGCCCATCGCAGGCGCTTTCTTCGCAGGCGACCTACTATATCTCTGGTGCATGCCAGCAGAAAAGCGCGGCCTGATGCTTGCTGGTACCGAGCTTCCCGTTAGTTTCTTATCAGTGCTTTTCGAAACGTAGCCGTAGAGAGGTAGACCGAGAAGAATCTTTGACGCCGGCATTCCAGCCTTGGTCCACTGGGAGAGTGCGGCCTGCGCATTCGCTTGAGGCTGAGTACTGGTGCCACAGTAGTCCGCTTAGGTTTGTTGGGTTATCAGGAGCTAACCCATAGTAATAAGATATCCGCTCACCGAGAGGTGCGTTTGGCCCTGGATGAGCCGAAGAACTGAAAACGTCGTAGTTCCTAACATTTTTCTGGTCAGACACCTTCGCATTTCGGAACAAGGAAAACCTTACATGACATTAACATAGGTCATGTATTTGGCGTACTCCGAAACATCTTTGAGAGGCGCACCATTCTCCCCTAGCCAAGGTAATTGCGTCACTGCAGCAGAAATGATCTTTGAAGAACCTGGCGCATATTTGAGTTTCCTTTTGTTTGATAAGACGAGTGAAAAAAGCTCCGACTCACCAAGCTCATTTCGAAGCTCCTTTAAGAAGCTCAAGAAATTGGCGGCGTCCGCCGACGAGTGAGGATTCCCGGCTCCTGGCGCGTTCGGGTATTCCTGAATGCTGTTAACCGAAACTTACTGAAATAATTTCTATCGTATTTACCCAGTCGATATCAATCCCTGGTTTGAGTCAATTCAGTATTTGTATTTGTAGATAAACTTAGAAGAAGCAGAAGTTACCATCCAGTCCATATGAGTTTACAGCTTCCACCATGGTGTTGACCAACTTAGTCCGATTGGTCGACGTCGACATCGCCTGGCTATACCAATGGCTCCCACTCCATCCACCTATACCATAGGTGCATTAAGGTTGATCCATTTGACTGTGAGGCAGTAAAGCTAAAATTACCAACTGAAAGCACAATCTTAGTCGCACTTCCACTACTGCGCGCACTCAAGACGAGCTTCTTCAGGGTATCCTGGCTTCCGGAATCCCAACTGAGCCCAGCGACACCATTTGGCGTTACGAACGCTTCGAGTAAATGTTAGAAAAAGCCTTATTCCTCTGATTGGACAACGCACCAAAGAACAGAACATCAAACTTCGAAAAGTCAATCGTATGTGGTGGAAGAGCATCCGAAGACCAAGATGGGTAATACGACGCTGCAATATACTTGGTCGCGTCATCGGGCGCCCTAACAGCCTTCGAAGCGACGGCGCCTCGTGAGACCATTTGGGGCCCAGGTCCAGTGCATCCGACTTCGCCTCCCGCCTCGGGAGGCGCAAGGAACTGGAGGAACTCCCGGCGCTTACTGAGCACCAAGTCATGGATCAGGTCAGTGAGATACATCTCCAGCCCGACCTTGCGCTCCGTGATGAGCGCGTCGTCCACCCACGCAGCGGGGACGACGGAGGATGCGACGGAGCGCTTCGGCGGGAACGGGAAGGAGCCGCCGAGCTGCGCCCTCAGCGCCGCAAACTAGGAAACGAAGAATACATTAGAGAATTCGGCGCATATATGCGGGGTAGACAACAGGGACCGACCTCGGAGTACCGTCGCACGACTTCATGCGCGGTGTGATCTTCCCGGAAGACCTTGATGATGTACAGGATATGCGGGTGCGGCGTCGAGGAGGTCGTGTGCCTGGAGATGGCGACGGCTTCGATGGAGGCTGTGGGAGACATACTTGCTGGATGGTGGGCGCGATAGGGTAGGGGGAAGGATCGACTCCTGGGGTGGCATATATGCAAAGCGCGCGTTATATAGGGGCGGCGGGTGTATATCCTTGTTTTGACAGCGGATGAGGCAACTTCTTTTCCCTCTTTGGGCCCTGGGAATCTTCGAGCCACCGCGCACGGAGTCCTGCTGCCCCGTAGCGCATTGGCCTTCGCCTCGACGGAGGGACCTCAGAGCAGGGACGATATGGCCAGCCCAGAGCTCAGAGTATCGTACTGGCAGACGTGTCACTGAAGAACCAGTTCCGCAATGGCGGCGGTGGCACGGAAAGATAACAAGTGACAGAATGAGAAGACAGCTCCGAGTGTCGAAAAGCCAACAGATCCTCAGAGGATTTTCGGGTTGATACTGGGGAAAGGTCATTCATAAAACGGTCCATGAATACATCCGCATTTGTTGACGTTATAATCATAAAAGCTCCGTCAGTACCAGCAGCAGCTTAGAAGTCGCATTTCTGCCATGACTGTGATCTTCAGTGGACGATGCAGACTATCTCGTAACCCGTAGCTGCCAGAACCCACCCTGAATCGGATTTTTTTTCCTTTCAAGACTCTCAAGCGACAAAGGCGAGCAGGCTATGAAGTGCTGCCTTTAGGCTTTAAGTCCCATCCTCATCGAAGTCTGCTGTTCTGGTGCAGATATAGTGTGCAGTTGGGATACTAGCGATGTCAGACCCGTTTCCGGTGACTGTTGACCTGGCACGGATGACGCAATGTTCGGCGAAGTGGGCCAAAGATTCAAGATGAGAATATTCGCTATGATGGTCATGAACAAGGAACGTGTGAAAGAAGAATGTTTGCGTACCTGAAATTCCCGCATTTGGACACCGGCGACTTCCTAGTGCGCCCCTTCGGGGCCCTTCCACTTGAACACGGACCACGATTATTCTTATCATTACCTCTGCTTGCTCTTAACCAGCTTTAGCCCGTCCACGGTGTCATGATACGGGATCTAACTGGCTTTTCGTTGTCTTTGGAACGTGGTGGAGTCTACGATCTAACATTGGCCCATGGAATCCCACGAGTCCGAGGGTGGCAGGCGTATAGTAACGACCCACTTGCTGCGACGATTTGCTGATAGAGTCTTCGATGCAGGATTCTGGGACTCGCTCGATCGGTCAAGTGCTCAAATCTCTTAGCAGCGTCCTCTCCGGCGAGATCGTCATTTTCATCATGGACGCTGCCGTGCACCAGCGCGCGCAAGGGTTATACCGCAGCAGGATGCAACGACGTCCTCTGGCTCTAGGCCGCTGATATCAATCGAGAAGGTCGCTGCTGGGTGGGCTGGGAGGCAAGGATAGGCAGCGCTCGTCTGGGGGCTCGGGTACCAAGAGGCTAGATCAGACGCGAGGCCACCCACCGTGACTGCAGTCCACTCACCCTCGGGCGACATCCGCTGGGGCTTGCTCCAGTGGTGCTCGAGGTCGATTGATATACGAGTGCGCGATGGCCTCGATGTGTTTGCGAACCCTTCGGCGATCGCGTCGACGAGCTGGTCGCTTGGGTCCCCGAAGTCATTTCCCGGAAATGCTTGCGGTCGCAAGATGTCTCAAGCCGCTCGTACGAACTGGTATCCAAGATGTCGCCAACGGGACTGACTCTGGGGAATGGACATCCCATGCGGAGGACACTAAACTGGGAGTGGATAACGAAGACGGCGAGAGTTATAGCTGCAGCGCCGCCGCTTCTGGCCTCCGCTTCTTCGTGGACTAGTCCCCGAGCTTGTCTTCCTTACGAGGCCTTGCATGCCCAGATAAGAGGATGCCCATACTGGGCATACACCGCCAACCGCACTCGCCGCAATGCCTGGCACTGCAAACGCCACCACTACAAGGCCGGCGTGTCTGGGCCATACGATAACCTCATCATCTTGACGCCTAGGAAGGAGGCCGAGGACACCTTGAATGATTCTGTGGCCATCGAAGAGAAGCTGTCCCAAAGCATGACGACGGAACGTTGCTTGAACACGTCTCTGCATGGGACTTATGGGTGGTTTGGACCAAGCACCGGCTGCGATACAGCTACACTCTTTCTCGTGAAGAGTGCATGACGTTCCCAGAGTACACCGCCCTTCGCGGGTCCTGGCTGTGAGACTGGGGAAACGCGTAGCGCGATATGCTCTCTTCGCTCAGCCATCGGTTCCTGAATTTGAGGTGTCGGTGTACCAGCTCCCTAAGCCATGGGATCGGATGAACCGCTATGAGAAGCGGGGTGTTGGTTGTCCGAAAGTATGCAAGTTTGTTGTATCATGTGAATAAAATTCGCTTGCTTTGGCATTGATAATTTTTGAAAACTCGGGGCATTTCAAAGGATAATAAAGTATCCACCACACAGGTTTCATTCAAACACACGATAAGTACAAACTACATGTCGCAAGGAATGCTAAGGGATGACTCTCGTTAGGCATCAATCGCTAAGCACTTGTAGCACTACGATTATATTCAATCAGATAAAATTCCAGGTAACTTGAATGCGACCGGCATCAAGAGAAGCCAGTTGCTGGAACGCAGCGGGAGTAAGGTCGATGCTCCCTTGGCTACAGCCTGGGCAGGTGTCTTCGACCGTGGCCTGAACAGTACGTCCCTGGTCTATAAAGATAAAGAAAGTTTTTCTGAGCTCTGGGTATGATCTTGCTCCGTTGTAACAGAGTACTTACACTGAACTTGGATGCGCTGTCCGCAATGCTGTCCATTGGCCGCATCAGCGGTGGAAAGCGCGACTACGAAATCAGAGTCGCTGTTGGTAACACCGCAGCTGCCTAGCTGTAAACGAACAAAATCAGTCCTTGAGCATTTAATACCCTGGAGCTGCGTGAGGCAAACGAACCCCAGTATTGTACCACGTCGCTACATTTTCCAGTCAGCCGAGGTAACATCGACAATTGGTAGTAGTAAAACGAACCATCTCCAGAAAACGCGTAAGCGACTTGTGCAAGCATGGCGCTGGCAACGAAATAGGTGGAAAGTCCCTTGAAGAACTGCATTGTTAAATGTATAGCTGTTGAAGTGAATTGGGGGGTCAAGTTGTAGTGAAACTTTGACTGTGGAACAACGCAAGTTCTATGGTATTTTATACCTCTGAAAAACTTGTGGATCAGTTAATGTGGCCGATAAGTATGGTCTTTGTCTATTCTTGCTCGACCTAGTCAAAAATGGTATGGTTTTTGTCGAGCTCATGAGACAGAGCGCGGCATATCAAAAATTTCTACATCATTCTAAACCTTTAAGAAGTTGGATATTGCCTGAGAATTCTATACCTAACGCCGGGCTGATTGCCTTATTGTCGTAAATGTTATAATGTGTGCAAGATAGTCCATGTTGAAGGATACATATGGGACTCGTATTTGATCTACGTCGTTTACCATCAGATGTACCGACGGTGTCTAAGTTGATTTTCCATCGTGAACGGCGGTTCAAGAGCCGCAAGTAGCTAAGATATTATTTACATGGCTTAATACCACACTAGACTCGGTGAATAGATCTCTACGCAATGAGAAAGACTCCTTTCCTGCTTTAGGTATATTTGGCATTGTGGGCAATGTGATATATTTAGCTCAGCGCTTGTCGATTCTTGTTCGGTATCTGAGGCAATGAGCGTACCACGGAGAAATTTCAAAGCAATGCAACAATGAGTTCAAAATCCTTCCCACCCAGAAGACGGGAACGTCGACCAGAAACTCAGCGCTGGCACCCCCTCTGCGAAGGAGGGCAAGTGCTCAGAGGAATGAAGGTGGCCAGAGCTCCGTCTCCGCCAGTCGGGGCGGACGGCGCGGTGGTCGCAGCGCTGCCATGGGGAGCAACGAATGGAGCAGTCAGAGGCAAGACAACATGTGCATATCATCCCTTTTCCCCGCTTGGTTCGACTCTGACTCATGTATCGGCGTGTTCATAGAAAGAAGTCGAGCGCTGGCGCCGCGGGAACATTAACGACTCGGAGGGGATCAACGAGGGGATCAATGAGCTCAGCCGCATTGTGCCCAGCGGCTCGGGCGAGCAGGCGAAGGGCGTGATCCTCACGCGCGCGGTGCAGTACATCCACCACCTGAAGAAGAACGAGGCGCGGAACATCGGGAAGTGGACTCCTCTTGAAGTCTCTTCTCGTCAGGCCTTCAGCTTCAGGCTTCGAGCTTCAAGCTTCAAGCTTCAAGTCGAGTTCTCGCCAGCCAAATTTCCAGATGGAATATTGATTAATGGATTAGATCGATTCCTGATTTTTTTTTGTTTCGAGTACGTATGTATAGTGTATTACTTAGTTGCATCTTTTTTTTTGTTTTGCTAGTGAATTTCTTTTTTCCTGTGAGATTCCTGAAGCGTGTCGCTGTCATTTTGTTGTCGAATTGATCATGAATTGATCGCCGGATCATTTTATTTTTCACGTGCGCCTGATGGGCCGACTTGGGACTCCTTCCATTTGTACACGAACCACGATTCTTCTTATTGCCTCTGCGTTCATATTTCCTCTAACGCGTCCACTGTGCGATGGTGCGGGATTCATCTGGCTGTGTTACCTCGGTCGGAACCTGGTGGAGCGCGAGTCTAACCGCCCACGTTGTCCGAGGGTGGCAGTTGTTTAGTAACGACGACTTGCTGTTAGTCTTGGGGCGCAGAATCCTGAGATCCGTCGGACTCGCTCAATCTATCAAGTGCTCAAATGATAAATCTCTCCGCGTCCTCTCCGACGAGACCATCGTTGTCATCATGGACTTTGCCGTGGTCTAACGCGCGAACGGGCTGTAGCTCTGCGAAATGCACGACACCCTCTGGGTCTAGGTCGCTGATGTGGCCACCGCTGGTTGGGCTGCGATGCACAAATACGCAGCGCTCGTCGGAGAGCTCAGTCAGGTTCAACCAAGAGCATTCGCGAGGCCATCCACCGTGACTTGCGCGCAGCCCACTCAACCTCGGGTGACGTGCGCTGGCGTGTCCTCGTTCGACCCCGAGCACAAGGGCTTCCGCCTGAACCGAGGGCAAGTCAATGCGGGCGTCGTCGAGATGCGGCGCCCGCTTGCGCGCATCAAGTCCGTCTTCGGCTGGGTAAACGCGCACGACAAGGCCATGATGTTCATTCGGCACGGCACGTACCGTCGAACTTATCAATGTACCTACGAGGATCCAACAGGCGCCCTGCTTGGACGACGAACTCCACCGGAGGGGCTGTTGTGCCGGTAGGGAATTTCTATTCCCCTATCTCAAGTGGTGGCTTGCTTGGGCTCCGAAATTCTTTGCTGGGGATCGTTGCGCCCAAAAGATGTCTCAAGCTGCTCATACGATCTGGTATCGAAGATGGCGCCAATGGGTCTGTTTGTTAATATGATGTAGTTCATGTTGTACTGTTGTATCATGTGGATAAAATTCGCTTGCTTTGACATTGATTAATTTTGACAACAAGGCATTTCGAAGGATAAAAAAGATCCACCACACAGGTTTTATTCAAACACACAAATACGAACTAAGTATCAAAAGGAATGCTAAGGGAAGACTCTCGTTAGGCGCTAAGCGCTAAGCACTTGTAGCGCTACGGTAGTATTCAATCAAATGTATTCCCAGGTAACTTTGATGCGACCGGCATCAAGAGGAGCCAGTTTCTTGAAAGCAGCGGGAGTAAGGTCGATGCTGTATTGGCTACAACCAGGGCAGGTATCCTCGACCGTGGCCTCGACAGTGCGTCCCTGGTCTACAAAGCAAGTTTCTCTTAGTTCTGTTATGATATTGCTCCGTTAGAGTACTTACAATGAACGCGGATGCGCTGTCCGCAATGCTTCCCGTGGGCCGCTTCAGCGCTGGAAAGCGCGACTACGAAATCAGTGTCTTTGTTGGTAACACCACAGCTTCCCAGCTATAGACGAGCGAAATCAGTACTTGAGCATTTGATAATTATCACCCGGCGAGAGCCAAACGTACCCCAGTATTGTAGTACGTCGCTGCAATATCCAGTCAGCCGAGGTAACATTGATAATTGATAGTAGTAAAACGTACCATCTCCAGAAAACGCGTAAGCAACTTGTGCAAGCATGGCGCTGGCAATAAAATAAGTGGAAAGTTCCTTGAAGAACTGCATTGTTAAATGCTAGCTGTTGAAGTGAATTGGGGGTCAAGTTGAGAGAGACTTTGACTGTGGAACAACGCAAGTCCTATGGTATTTTATACGTCTGAACAACTTATGGATCCGTTAATGTGGCCGATGAGTATGGTCTTTTTCGTTTTTGCTCGACCTAGTCATAGATAGTATGGTTTTTGTCGAGCTCATCATGACAGAGAGCGCGACATATTAGCAATTTTTATTCGTTCTAAACCTTTAGGAAGTGGGATATTGCCTGAAATTATATACCTAATGCCGGGCTGACCGCCTCGCTACCATAAATAACACAATGTGTGCAAGTTAGTCTATGTGAGGATACATATGGGAGTCGTATTTGATCTGCGTCGTGTACCATTAGATGTATTGGCAGTGTCTAAGTTGATTTCCCATCGCGAACGGCCGTTCAAGAGCCGCAAGTAGTTATTGAGAAATTTTTGATATGGCTTAATATCATACTAGTCTCGGCGAATAGACCACTACGCAACGAGAAAGACTCCTTTCCTGCAATAGGTATTGTTGTGGGCAATGTGCTATATTTAGCTCAGCGCTTGTTCGGTTTCTGATGAGCGTACCACGGAGAAACTACAAAACAATATAGCCTTGAGTGAACATTGCAGGTAACCTATACAAACACTGTGTAATTTACGCATATAGCTGTAGGATTTAATATCAAGCATAACTTGAGCCCAACATCAGTCTCTGAAACAACAGGTAACATAAGATTAAGAATGCGACCCATAACTTTATCGGTTTCAGAGAGAAAATAAAGTCCGTTCACTGACAACGCTTGTCATGAATGCGAATATTGCTCCTAATAGGAAGCATGTTTACTAGAATTAGGTGCGATGATATCGGTCGGAGGTGTATTCTGGAGAGCTGGCGACCAAACTATAAACATCAGAATGTTGATGCCGGTGACTGTCCACTCTCAAAAAGAAAACCGGGCAAGAATCTTCAATGAAGGGGTCAGGGATTTGGATTTTGGTGCTGAAAGATATTCTTAATAGAAATTTATCTTTGACAAAGAGCTGGAGGATTCAACAATAAGTAATCTGACAATAATAATTCCTTATTATTGCAAGGAACGAGCCCTCGTTCTTTCAACTGGCGTGAGAACTTCTACTTGCCCATTTTCAACGAGCCACGACATCAATCTGGACATTCCCTCTCTGGCTTCCCATGTCATCATGGCCTGGTCTCATGAGTAGTTGCGAACATTTGCAACGTTGACCTGAGGCAGTCATCAATAGCCTTCAACACTAGAACAGTATCCCTCTAGAACCAGGGAAGGCTTGCTGCTTGGCAAACCAATGGCAAAAATATGTCACGCGCTGGCAGCTTTGGCAATGCCTTCGCAGAAGAAGGGAATGCTCATGCCCTACATTCTCCCTCTGAATACATCCTATGTAGTCCCGCACGGTGCGCTGTACTATCGTCAAACGAGATTCTTGCCGACAGGAAGGCTTTGCCTTTTCAACTACTTATGTAGGTTTGGATTCTATGGCTGGCTTCGATATCTCAGTCGTGAACATAATAACAGAAAGTGAAACTAGGAGGACTATTTCAGACCTCGAGATGTGCACAACAGCCCGCAAATCTTTTCTGTCGCTGATTCTCCCTACTTGGCAAGTGCTTCGCGTTATCTCGTTCTGTGATGGACCGCTGTTACGTTGTCTCTCTGAGCTATGAAAAATGTCTGGATCAGTCTGATGGTCTAGGCTTCACGATATCTCTAAATATGACTGTTCATTGTGATCAACAGCAACTACCCTTTCAACCAGAATATACTATGGTCTTATTGCTTTTTTTCTTCTTTGACCGCTGGGAGGGGACAATCAGCTTAGTCTATTTCTATTGATTCAGTGATACGAAGGGCATTTCGAGCTGTTTCCTGTATCATGGCTTCGGTAAACTGCCCGCACATCAGCTGCGCATGTCGGAATGCGGCTAGCAAGGACTTCGTCGTTGCAGAGGATATGTCCACATCGTGCACTCGACTCTCACTCTGGTCTTCAGGGGAGCTTTTCATGAGAATATCGCAAGCCTTGCGCCGAAGAAGTTGGACTTTTTGTCCCTGCTAATATGAACTGTGAGTTTTTGCTACTTCGAATCGAACCAGCTGCTGATGAACCATTTTCGAAGTACAACATGCGGGGAAGCTGAGGGAAATCCTTGAATATAATTGGCCCAATGCATCGCGATTTCAGTTCAGGTTGGCAAAACTCAGCCCTGGGAGGTATATTTGCAAAGGACTTCGAGTATCTTGAGTTCTTAGATCAAGATTATCAAGATCTTCCTGGAAATCATACACGTATACTTGGTCATAGTACTGGCGCCGGCACACCGTTTCTTTCCCCTGGGCAGTGCGTCGCCAAAGATCAAAGCTCACAGACCTCATGACATATCTGCGCCCAGACTCAGGCTGTATTCTAAACTTCTCAACACCTGGCTTGAGATTTGATTGCCTCTTTTCGGACACTACATTGGTCAGAATCTGAATTTGAATATGAGGGGCCGGCATGTTGCGAGCTTTGAAGACTGATTCATCGCCGCGAATATTTGAAATGACAGGTGTAGAACAAATTTGCTTTGCCCACTTGACTTGCAGACGTCTCTAGAGGTGCATTTCCTATCATAAATTGGTTTGCGAGCTCTGACAGATGACTATAAGCCGATGACAATGGATCTGGATAGCTCCGTGAATTGTGATGTACCCCATATCGCTTTGACACCTCTTCGTTTTACAAATATCTTGTGAGAGTGGAGAAATTTTCCATAGGTGCACGGTCATTTTCTTCTGTGCTAACTGTCATAGCAGACGACCGTTTCTAGTTCCCTTGGGATATGTCAAGAGAAGAGATGTCATTTTGTAAGTCTTTTCCGGGGTGTTCACACCCACTGACTAAAAGCCAACTCGATGTTGGTCCTCGGCACCTCGCACGACACACACATGTTCGACATCTTCGCCGGCTTTTTCAAGGGCCGTGAAGGAGCAATATAGCACGGCCAGCACCTCAGCAACACGATGTCAATGCCCCATGTGCAAGTATGACAACAGGTCCAGGCTTACTCCGGAATCCCAATATATCTAAGTAATATGGATCTGGGCCTCTGGCTGCCAGAAAAAAAAGCTTTGGGACAGCGCCCATTTCGCTGCATGTAAATAACATGTTACAGTTGTCAACATATCTTAACGATGACTATCTAACTCGGGGCGCAGCCGCGTATGTACCACGCAACGGCTTGGACTTGCTTTGATTCTCGAGTTAAGTATCTTCAATTATGTTCTGCGTTAAAAACTTGATAGGTGCATGATACAAAGATGTTCGACCCTAGAGTCGATTGGTAGTAGTACCCAGTATTATTTAAAGTTCGTAGGTAGCATTTGTCGCTGATTTTCCGGCGCAGTACGCTGATTTCGTATCATTCACCAATATCAATGTGAATACCCCGCGGTCTTTGCCCTAAATTGGAATCACTCCCCTCAATTCGACCACTAGACTTCATCGATTTTCTGCAAGAGCATCGAGCTTTCCGGTCGGATTTGTTTGCACACCGAAGCGTTCCGGTTGGCGTACATAGGGAAGGCAATCATAGTACAGGTGATGTTATAGCTGCCGTCATATACCTGATCATTGCATGAGAACAGCCTAGAACATGCATTCTTCGGCCGCCTCATAGATATAGACCTGATCCGTCAGATGTTTACTATAATTTCCACTTTTCGAGACTATGAACTGAGTGTTAACTGCTCAAGTGCTCAAGTGCTCAAGTTCTCAACCTCAAGCTCAGGTACTGGAGCCTTTCTCAACACACCCTTGTGAATAAAACAACCATCGTCCGCAGAAGATATTGTGGTACTTATATATAGTCGTCAAAAACAAGGTTCAAACATTTCGCGAATTAGGTTACGTTGAGCCTGGAACCATCCGGGAAGGTCAAACAAGCGAGATGAGTTGGAGATGAGTGCCTTAGGTACCTACTTCTATTTGACTGTCCTCGCACACTGCCTTGTTGTCGCTTCCAGTATTACTGTGGGATATCCTTCCCCTCTTAGAGGCGATATTATATTTGCATGCCGAGAAAAGGAAGAGAACTATCCGACAAGGTCAGCGACCTGGTTTGTCGTAACATCAGTGGGCGGTGCATACTTTCGCAGACATGACTTGAAGCTAGGAGATTTTTAGAATGAACACTCTTCTACGTCCGCTTTATACCCTTGGACGTCTCTGGCTCTCCAACCGCCTGGAAAGTAAATTTTGTTTGACAAGACAGGCCTGAGAGCACTTTCTGCGAAGTTTGCTCGTGCTATTGCGTATTCTGGAATCTGCGTGCACATTGCGAACGAGAAACTGTCGCTAGACGAGACAGACGCCAACATACCCAAACCTGCCCGAATTTGTACTCTAATAAGGCATTGATATTCTGGTTGAAACATATACTACAGGCGCTAGATTGGCGTTGCGAATGGAGGGGGGCACAAGATGAAGAATGATGGGGAAGGCCGATAGTTACCTCATACACTATTGCTCGAGGCTAAGCGGCCCTTTCCGTATTCTACAAAGTCGTCGATTGTTGACGGCCAAGCAGCTTCAAAGAAAGGTGAGTTGACGGAAATAGGGTCGAGCAATCTAATGAAGGACTTACCTTCCATGTCATAGTTTGAGAATTTGGAATCAATCGAGCGAATGAAATCATAAAACTGGACCGAAAAAACGGTATTTCAGCATGGAGGCGTCTCAAAGATGCATAAGACCGCCGATGAATGCCGTCAGAAGGATGGATGAAATGCAAACGAACCATGACCCAAGTATCCTTGCTGACACCCTTGATCCCTTTCTGATTCAGAAAATCGAACCACCATTGGATCTCCTTCCATCCTTCCTCATCCATTTTTATGTCATCATCGCCATCGCTAGCAGTGACATGCGCTAACGCTCCACCCGCTAACCCATGAGGGAGGAGTAAATTCCAGAATGCAATCGCAGTGTCAAGACCTGTGAATGAAACTATGAGGTTAAATTCATCTTCAAGTCCCAGGAATGACTTACCGAGGCTTCGCTGGCCTTCCGCACGAGCGAAATCAAAGGTGTGGTTGTATACCTTCTGGAAGTAGGCCGGATCTGATGCAAGCCGGTCTCGCAGGCTCGGTATTGCCTTCTTCATATTAGTTATTGAATCCGCGCTATTGTGGCGCAATCATAAGACAAGACCAAATCCGTGCTTGATCTGAAATGAGCTACGTACCCGATAGCCTTCCAACCCTCGATCCATCCTTGTCTTGTCCACTGGCCCATTCGCGGTGACTTGAGTTCATATGCAATCGCGAGGAGCACGACGTCTTCCGGATCGACGGCCAAGTCTTCACAAAATTTGATTGTACCATCCACGGTTATTTCAGTTTCGTCGGACTCTGTGGGTCAAGGCAAAAGTATCAACATGTGCACAAGACCAGTGCGATGGTAGATTCGATAGCTCGCCTTTGTACGAGTCAAAGAGTTGCGACAATTTGCTTGTTGACGGCACCGATGAATCCTTTCGACGTGCTGAGCTCGCAAAAGCCCCAGGGTTGGTATAGAAAGCATCGATAGCAACGTCTAATCGCTTATGTGTTTCAATGAATTTCCTCGCATCTCTCGCCCTAATCAGCGTGTAATTATCTCAATCAGCGCTGCATTTCACATCACGGCGTTGGTAGACATACGATGCGCCTGTAATGGCACAGAATTGTGCGACGTCGTTATCAAGCTTCTTATCGACCATGTCGATGGGTCTACGGGTGGAGTTGAGAGGTAATGGTGAACGCGGATTTGGGTGCCAGTCGCTCCAGCAGCTCACAACGACCACAGAGATCACGTGTCACAATCCCCTGCCTTGACTTGAAGATGGCTTTATCTTTGCTGGATTCTCGATGCATCTACAAAAGAGTTCAGTGGTAAGCGGAAGCCAAAGGGTATTGTTATAAGAAACAATGTTTATTCACATGGTGCTATGCCTCGTACAGAGGGAATGGGTTACAAGTTGACCGTGGCCATAAAAGGCGGCGTCGGTCGGAGCTTTAAAATACTCTAATTCCGTCTAGTCACGCCCAAGTTGAACTTGTCTTTACCCAGGCCCTTCGACGCGACATCGCGTCTCTTATGTTCCTCCTTTCTTATTTTTCACCTTCTCTATGAAATATCTTCTATCTAGTCCTGATCTAGTCACACGCCTTGAAGGACGCAGAGAACGAATTTCTCTTATTGTCTATGAAAGAAGTGTCGCCTGATGCGCCGCAGTTGAGCGAAAGGAATGTTTGGCACAGGTAAGTACGTTCGACATCTTTATGTCACTTCTAGTCTTAGTCTTCGTTTGTTCACTTTCTAATCACAATGAATAGCGCGTCATGATAATTATAGGGTTCACTCTCATGGGGATTGCTAGATGTCCCTTCCTCATTTTTATAGGCAACAACGCCCGATACTCACGCAGTCAAGCAGTTAGCAGTGTCGTGCGACGTCGCGTCTAGTCCACATTTGTTTCTTCCGGGAATGCTTCGGAAGCCCTGCAAAAATTCTGATGTCTATCTGTCCTCCATCCACTCTAGAGTCTAGATTGCGACATGCCCACTCCGGTCGGGATAGGAAATCGGACCGTAAAGCTTCACACCCTGCACTGTCTATTCGGCTAGTTCTGGACTTCAAATCGACGTCATTCACCGCGGTATAAAGACTATGTACTCTTTCTGTGACAGATCATGCTTTCATCTGTCTTTTGGCAGCGTCGCTATGTTGGCATAAGCGAACTGCTGGTGATTTCGCAGGCCGCCCGTTATGGTACATCCAAAGATGCCCAATTCCAATGCACTGTGCGCTGCTTGCCATATGCGGAAATTAGATTCGTACCTAGCTCTTCTTTCACTCTGAGCCTCTGACATGACATGTCATTTGGCGACAGAAATGATTGCTCGGACTTTCTACACCACCTGAATAACGCCCGAGCCTTTTTGATTGGTGCTGCATCATTTTCTCGAATACTGTTGGAATGACTTGTTGGATGGATGATCGCTCAATATTAGATTATCGCGTCCTGGAATCAGCCCCACCGCCAACTGTCTCATCATTTCCGTCTAGCATTGGCCTCTTCGAGATCCATATCTGTGGCTAATCCATATGCTTCACCTTACCAAATGATTGAGCCAATGAGCCTGTGCGAATTGGATTCCGGAGAGGCCATGCTGGTCGCAGATGCAGGTTCGGTGTTCTATGTAGCGCTACCCGTGTCCACGGGTCATCGCTAGGTTGTCTACTGGAGTTTGATCACACACTATCTTGAACTCATTATGGCAGTTTTAGGTGCGCTCGTGCGTTCCTAAGGCTATTGTTCACTTTGCCTCACGCGGACTTGCTATATATACACGCCCCCGAAGGACTTTCCCAAGCTATCGACAGGCATCGACATCTACGTATTCGCGACCATCAAATAGGACATCATACTGCGTGCGTCGGCTCGTGGACATGCTTCGCGACTTCGCACGTAGTTACACAACATATAAGTATACGTTATGCCTGTATACGTCGCTTCTCGTTCCCTCCGCGGCAGGACATTGTTAGCGAAAACCAAACCGCTTCGTGACTTGGCTCGTTTCCTAGGGCGCCCGCCCGCCTTCTTGGCGTGGCTGCGCACTCCCGCATGGAGGGCGGGATGTCTGCCTCGATTGGATCACAAAGCTTCTATGTGTCTATCTACGGACCCCATTCTGCTATCGGTTGACGTCCGCGCTTGTGCCATTCTTGAACCGAATACGGCCTGTGAGAGCTTGCGGCCATACGCTGGTGAGCGTGTGCTGCATCTGTCTACGCCGCGCATGCCTGCAGGCTTGATATGGTATGACGTTCTGGAAATGCTTTCACTACATGTCCTGGACTGTCCTGGACTTGGATGGCGATGGTCGAAATGAGATACCGATGTCGGATCTTCATTCAATGGCAAATTTTTTGCGAGGTCCCCGCGTCCTATATGACGCGTTTACTCAGACATTCAATTTGCGGCCTAGTAAGCAAATATTCGCTTCCTCATTGCAGCAAATCAATGAAATGTCTTAATTTCAACCAGCCACATCCACAATCAATTCATTTGCGCTGACGTTCTATTACTTCAATTTTCCACCTTTCCCCTCAATTCTTATTGAAAAGTCATTGTCGGTGAACGGACTTGAAATTATCGGTATGACAGGTATCCAAATACCGGCCATTATCGTTGAATTAATTGAATGCCCGTAGAAGACTTCATATATGATAACAACGTCGTCTTTCTGGAAGGGTCGATTTGTCTTCAAGAACTTATGTGAGTACCTTCTTAGTACGCGAACTGAGATGAGTACGTCGTACACCTAATGCTGTCCTTTCAAGTTCCTTAGCCTGATCAGTCGGTTTGAACTAGAGAAGCGAGCAGGCTCGGATCAACCACCTGAACTTGGGCATGTAGGGGGTATGGTAAGTACACCGCGATGGATGTTCTTGAGTAGCCGTTGGTTTACAATAATATGTGCCTATACCTGTCGGCACTGAGCTCAATTTTTACCTTAGCGTCGAAGAAGCTCGAGGCTTCGACAAAGCTTGCGTCCGCGATTGGGAGCAGGTTTCGGCGCATGTCGCGCTATCAGCGTTATACTTCAGAGTCTGCATTTTGGGGGTTTTCCTGGGGTTGATCTCCGCATCGTCTCTTCCTGTACATACAAGCTTACCTACATGCACCGCCGCTGGGCGTAAACAAGCATCTGCATCGATCCGATCAGAAGTGTATCTGACACCTTGACCGAGCCAGTCCGTCGCGGTACGCCGCTACTGAAGTAAGTCGTGCAGGCTCAAAATCGGGACCGCGGTCAGATAACCTGCTGGATAGTTAGTTATGGTTAAAATCATGCTAGCATCACGGCGTTAACTGCGCCAGCCGACCACGAGGCAGCGCGAGGCGAGGGAAGCGCTGAAAAGAAGACAAGGTCTGACGCATCGTCCGAGTCAGGACGCTCAATGTTATTCCCAAGACGCCCATTATGCCCACGTAAGGAAGTCGAAGCGAGCTTGCGCGGTGAATTCGATGTGCTGGTCACCGGTCAGCCTGTCAGGCCTCGGTGCGATCGAGAGAAGGATGCATGCGCTTCTTGCATTATTATCAGCGCTAATGGACATAGTCTTTTTCTTTCATCCCCGCAAGTCAGCGACCGAGTCTGGTCTCGTCCTAGGGTCTGTGGCAGTGGTGGCGCGGATTTTGCTGCGGGAAACGGCCATTTCCATTCAAGGCGATCTCCTTTGATCAAGTCTAATCGACGGCGTTTGCTGTCCAAGAAAATTAGCCTCGCCCGTCGGCATGTACATCATAATATACAGCTGACTACTATGCATTGAGACGCTGTCCAAAAAATCTGACTAGGTGACCGTGCTAGGCAGGGTTAGGCGCACATGTTTGGGGAGGCGCGATGGGAGGCCGCCTATGGTGGTGCCCGCCGCCTCCACAATTGAAAAGCTACGTGCCCGCCGCCTCCACAACTGGAAAGCTACGCCAACCCTGCTCCAGCTCCGCGCTGGATGCGGCCCGGGTTCCAGGCGAGGAACCAATCCTTTTTTGCAGCTCCCGTAATCCCTAAAAAACAGGGTAAGCTCCAAGTATGTACGCTCCATGGGCTTGGGCAGACGCCTACGTTCCTATCTCTCGGAAATAAATATCTTTGCGCGCTGCGCGGCTTCCCCCCAAGGTTTGGAGTAAAGATCACGAAGGTTCTGTGGTACCCGAGGATGCAAGAGTGGAGCCTCCTATTCCCGTCTGATGGGTGGTACATGCCTTTGCGGGGTCATCTAGTCATCTGGATTTCACCCAACATGGGGATGCATGCATGATAGTGTAGATTTACGGGTGTATTACATACTTGCTTGTGGGTGCCTTGGAATGATTCTAATACCTCTGACTCGGAATCTTGTGGCACGTATGTCATAGATGTACGTACATCATGCACGGACGTTTGTATTGCTCCCTTGGATTGAATTGGATCCTGACGGCGCAAGCCTGAAGGTGGCGGTGGCATGTCGCAAAAGTACTAGTGGGTGCACTTGCCCTCGGAGCTGCACGACGCACTCTGCGATACATACTCACCTATCTTGAGCAGTCTATATTTATCGCGACAGAGATGTGCAGTAGTATATTTAGACTCGAGGACAACGAAGCGCCCGACGCCAGTTCTGCCATGATATCATGCTCTTCAAGTAGTTTATAAATGTGCGCCATGGTCACCGTCGACTGTTACTATCCTGGTATGGAAATACCAGACGACGACGACGACGGCCATTACTATCATCAACTGTCAGATCCAAGACGCCCAGCGTGCTTCGAGCCGCTGTCAGGCACCGACGGCGCGTACAACCGATCGCCTGGCGCAATGACATACTAAGTCCAATTTGCTGCCAGCATGCCCGTACATGCCTGTAGATTGCCCAGTATATCAATCATTTTTTTGCAGGTAACATTTCGCCTGTACTCGGTACTTAAGTCAGAGTAAGTCGAGCGCGGACCCCCAGACCTGAGGCCTGACGCGCCAGCCATGTCCGTCCGGCATATCTCTGGAACGCCGCCGCCCCGTTCGCCTCTGACAGCACCATGACATCAATGATCGCGCGATCATTAACATCCATCACATTCATCACATCGTCAATCACAATCAGCCGGTATGCGCAGCGCGCCCGTCGTCGTCGCCGAACGCACCCATGAGCAGCTGCTGCCTTGCATGTCCCGCGCGCGATCGTGGCAGGCAGGCAGGCAGGCTGCAGGGATGATGGATGTTCCCGCGACCGCGGTGGATCTGCACTCCTAAATGTAAAATCTTCACGAACGAACGCGCAGGTGATATAATTGCGAACGGGCGATGGATGCGGAAATCCATGCATGCCTTCACCTTCACTACACGACGCGATTGGCTTGCGCGTACGTGCGTGCGTGCGTGCGTGTGTAAGCACCCGCGCAGAGTCAAGCGGTGTACTACCCAGGGTACGACTCGGACCGCCGTCCCATCCCGCGTCTCTTTTCTACGCAGAAAAAGGGCATGGATGTGCCGGATGGAGTTTGAGGTCAGTTCATGGAACACGGCACACGGCTGCGTTCCTCCCGATGACGCGCAGGGTGCTTACAGTCTATGTAGATGTGGATGGTGGAATGCGTTATTCAATACTGCGTTAATGAAGGGGGCGCGCACCTGCTGATGCAGTATCAGAAAGTATCAGTTTCGCGGCTGCGGAATGCGTACTTGCTCACTGCTCACTACGCTCATGACGATCTCGGTACGAGGGAACGAAAATTCATCTCTGATCCTAAAGCCATGGCCACACCATCTGCCCATCTTCCCCCCCGTCCCTGACACTTTTGCCCAACACGGAAAGCCTCCACATGAACATAAAACGTGGATGGAAGGAAGGAGGACAGAGCAATTCGGTGTTCCCGGCGTTCTTCTCATCGGGGGTTTTATTCGCTTTTTGCTTTTTAATTTTTTTAATTTTGGGGGGACTATGGTACTATGTACTTACTTATTCGGGCAATGGATGGGGCGACCAACGGCCAGTGCGTATGATCAGGTATTATCCTGCATGACGGTGTGCAAGTACGGCGTACGCTGGGGTATGTAGTCTCGCGAGCCAAATCGGGTATGTCGCTCAGACACAACGTCTGGCGAGCGAGACGAACGCTGGGGTTAATCCTGATCTATCATCTTAGACATACGAATTGGACCCTTAATTTTTTTTTTGATCAATAATCAACATGATATCATTGATAATGATATACGGATGATGATGCGGGGAGGCGTTAGCGATAATCGGAGTTGGGATTCAACGGTGCTACATACTAACATAGGACCGGGACCAGCAGCTAGGTGCAGCGGCGTCCCACCACCATCGCATCGTCGTTTAGATGCATGAACATACACATTTCGAGCCTAGCCCCGCGGTGTCAAGAAATTTGCGAAATCGCGAGCTGCGGCACATCCGGTAGCACATCCAATGGAATTCGTGTTTGTATTGCATTGCATTCTAATTGCGGCGCGCAAGCACAAGGCAAGGGCAAGCATTTTGTTCTGATGGATTCGCAACTAGACCTAGACACATAAGTAGTAGAGACTCGAGATAGACAGAGAGATAGATAGATAGATGGCGGGCGATGCATTGTAAGGGCAGCGGGCTAGAGCACAAAAAGAGACGACAGAGAACGACAATGGGATGGTACTACTAAGTAGGAAACAGTGTATGCGGTAGGTGTGGTACAAGAAATCGAAATCAGCGAGGCATAGGGTATGTATATGGATGCATGTGGTGGATGTATGTATGTACAGTGCAATTGCAGTACGCGTGGCAGGCAGGCAGGCAAGAAGAACGTAACGTGGATGAGGGGATTGATACAAGAGTAAGAGCGTGGCGATGGTACTAGTGCACAATAATGAGATTTTCAGATCCAGCAAGGCAGTGAGGGGGCGACGGCGACGAGGGCGGATGCCGCGGAATGTGCAGGTCAGAGGGGGGAGATCTCGCCAGGAAGCGGCGTCGTTCGGAGAGAAGAAGGGGCGGTCCGCACGCGGCAGCAGTTCGCGTGGCTATCTAGAAGGAATGCGGGGCGGCTATCAAAGCAGATATTGAATGGGAGGGGGTGAGTTCGTTACGATCATGATCATGATGGGACGTGCACGGCAAGCCGGATGCTGCTGCTGCAGCCACGCCGCTGCAGAAGCCCGCGCCGCGCCACGCATGCATGGCATCTGCGTTCCATCCGCCCGCGCTCTTTTCATTCCCCGCGCAGGGACCCTGCTCCGGACCCTGTCGTTTATGTGCGCACGATGACCCGCCGCGTGTGCTTCCCCGCGCGCCTTCGCTCCGCATACGGCATCGGCCGCCGCCAGGACTCGTCGTCGAACTCCTCCGCGGGGTAGTCGCCGCCCTTCGGCGCGGGGGGCGGGGGCAGCGGGAGGCCGCCCGCCGCGTCCTGCGGCGGCGTATGCAGCCCGGTGCCGGCGGGCACCGCGGGGTGCAGATTCAGGCTCGGCGAGTGGCCCACGGGCGAGGCGTGCGTGGGGTACAGCGGCGGCTGCGGCGGGGGCACGCCGCCGCCGCGCGCGGGGCGCGGGGGGTGCGGGTAGAGCACGGGCGCGAGCGTGGCTTGCGATGGGGAGTGGGCGTGGTGCGCGGAGCCTGGGGGCGGGCCGCTCATCCAGGGGCGGCCGGCGGAGGACGAGGAGGATGCGCCGAGGGTGCTGATGGGGCGCGGCTTGACGGGCTCGGGCTCTGCGCCGTGGGGGAAGTCGACCTCGACGCGGACGCGGACGATCTCCTTGCCGGCCTGTGCGAAGAAGGCGCGCTCCTGGCGCTGGAAGAAGCCGGAGGTGGGGCCGGGGCGCATCTCGGGGAAGTTGTCGGGGGGCGCGGGGGGGAACATGGCCATGAGGTCGTGGCCGGTGGGGGGCGTGGGGTAGTTGCGGTGTGCGGTGTCGGGGGAGTGGGAGAGGTCGACGTCGCGCAGGGAGCTGGGCGAGAGCGGGCGGCGGACGCACGGGTGGGTGGGCGGGGAGTGGGACATGGCAGTGGCTGGCGTAGTGAGGAGGTCTGGCGTTATATACCTGCACTCGGCTCGATCGGGCGCGATCGCCAACCGGTTCAGCTCGCCCTCCCGGTCCGCCTCCTACGTCCTTCGCGACCGTCTTCTATTCCCGTCCAGATCTGACAGAATCCGCTAGATGGGAACACCCAACACCGTACCTGTCGGCGAACAGAACCACCCCATATCAGCTGCGCCACTGCTGCATTCCGCTCCTCAGCACCCCACCCGCGCATTCCTCCTGCCTCGATCGTGTATGCACTGCCCACCAGATCTGCCAGATCCAGATGACGGAGATCGCGACTCATCATTACGTTACGCCTACCGATGGCACACTTGACCCCACTCAGATAACGCACTTCTGCAACGACTCGGAATCCCGTCCAACGGCGATCTAGCGTCTAGCGAGCGCCTCGAGGATCGGGGATAAACAGGCCCTTCTTTCATACGGGCGGAACCACCACTCAACTACGCAACTTCTCCTAATAGCTAATAGCCCGCGACACTTAAATAAGTATGTATGTGGCATATGCGCTGGGTGGGGGCTGCCCTCGGGACCCCAAATAGACACCTGACGCTTTCAGTGCGCAACATTCAGAACACCCATCTCCACATGACGAGCACGGACGCTGATCGCGTTCTTCCCGTTGTTCCACCTGAATCGGCGAATGGCATTAAAGAACACCTCGATCGGCTGAATTCCAATTTCCGAAGGTCGACAACGCCATCCATCGCCTTCGCTGTCTTCGGCAGGGAGCCTAACTTGGGCAGCCCGGTGCGCGCGAGCTGTTTGCGGAGTTGACATGGGTGGCCACGATCGACGGCGCATGTATCTTATCTTATGAGCCGGCGAAGACAGCGAAGCTATCCAAAGCTGCGACAACTGCTTGGGAAGCACACCACATACGTCAGTTGGAAATGATCAGCTGGTTAATCTAGCGGCACCAGGTGCGCACCGTTATCGTCGTTTATGTAGCACTTGCGCTGACGGCAGAGTGAAATCAATCCCTGTACGTCGATGCCACATAAATGTCACCCAGAAGACTCAGAACGTACACTACTTACTCAGTGCGCAGCGCAGAACACGAAAGATCATGATCATGAGAAACCGCAGCGTCGATATCACCGTGCCCTACATACGCGGCTCACAAACCCTGCCAAGGGTTCGCCCGAAACGGGGCAGTCACTGTCAGTACGCCGTCGACGCTGGACGGGGAGCGCTATAATTAGCACTAATTAACCAACCACCTTCCCCCGGAGCCTACATGGATCTCACGAATCACAATGCATCGAACGCCCTGACAAACATATCACCTAGCACACTACTGACACAACACTGAGTCAACATGTTTGGCGGTGTTACTGGGATCATGGATGCAGGCGACAGTTGACCGTCCGTTAAATTAGACGAAACTGACATACCTTCTAGTCTTGAATTCTGTGTGGCACATTTACTGCCTACCTACTGAGTGAGTTACAGGTAGTTTTAAATTTAAAGGGTCCACGTAGGATGCCATCGTCACATGCCACATCGTCGATGCATCATCATCATCATCCTCTGATCACCCAATTTAAATAGCACTTCTGCTGGTCTCGAGACTCGTAGAAATAGATATCTGGATTCTGAATGATGCCGTACCCTGTGCGCTCGGTCTCTTCTTTCCTTCCAAAAATAATGCCGCGACTGACGCCTCGGACGAGACGACACAGCGTCCGCGCCCGCGTCACCAGTCGACGTCTTTGCATATATAACGCACTGGCGAGATCTGCTCAGCGGGGTGCTATCCTCGGAAGCGCGCTATTAGTATCGTGCGTCAGCAAATACCGAGAACACTAGAGACGTCGTGTGAGCCCATGTACGGATATTAAAATAGGTGCTGTATATCGAGCGTTGGTGGCCCAGCAATCCGCACCGCAAGTACTCTCTTAGGTGCAAGGTCTATTAGCCTAAACTGTATCCGCGTCCCAAGTCCAACACGAAGTAACGTACCGTATTATTAGCATAGGATAAGTACCATTGCCAATCGCTACCATAAAAACGCCTCGATCATCTTTCTTTAACGCGAAAACTAAAGATCCTGCACATGTCTGTCACTACAGCGCCTGCAGGATTCAGGAGCCACTGCGCAGCCTGGGGTAGCACGACGGGCTTTTCATAATGGTACTTAGTCCGCCATAGAAAACGCTGCTAATAAATCCGGATGAGGGGCATACTTATCATAGTAGCCGCCTCTTGACGCCGGATCGACAGACCACCCCGCGCGGGTGGGGTCATGTGGGCGCTCTGTGGGCGCAAGGAGGCACAGGGACATGTCGCGACCTTTCTGGTTTAGCGCAGACGCATGATCATGCCTGCATGATTCAATGGGATCGTCAGCCTAAACCGCGGGCGTATCCACGCACGAAGTAAGTAACTTCCCGTATTATAAGCATAGGATAGGATAGGATACCATTGCTAAATCGGGGCGAGGCGCTACCATAAGACGCCCCCGATCATCTATTCATTAAGGCGAAAACTAAAGATCCTGCACATGTCACTCACTGCAGCACATTCAAGTTTAGGCGACACTGCACAGCCTAGGATAGCACGACGAGCTTTTCATAATGGTACTCAAAGTAGTTCGCCACAGAAAACGCTGCTAATAATCCCAGACGCCAGACTGCAGCCTTCCAAATCCATGCCGCATACTTAGTAGCCGCCTCTTGACCCCGGATCGACAGACACCCCGCACGGGTGGGGTCATGTGGGCGCTCTGTGGGCACAGGGAGGCACAGGGACACGTCGCGTCCTTTCTGGTTTAGCGCAGACGCATGACCATGCAGGCCCTGCTGCATCTGATTCAATGGGATCGTCGTAGACTTACCATCCCGGGCCCTGTCCGCGTTCGGCGGGCCCGTGCCACCCGAGACGCTACCCCACAGTCACTGAGTCAGTCTCCGAGACGCGCTCGCGACCTCGATCCGAGTCTCTTAGCGGCGAGAACGCGCACATCGTTGGTATAAATACATGCAAGGACATTCGCTATTCTTGCTGCGTTCGTTCATTATAGCGTATGGCCATGGGGATGCTTTTCTGTGTAGAGCTTATGTCATTCCAGGGATCATCGCGTCAGAGGCCCATATCCGAGGGTGGGTGGGTTGCTGTTTATGCAAGCCGGACTTTTCGCGGTGTACAGGCGCTGTAAGTCTCTGTCAGTTGTGTGGCGCATGAGACAGTAGATCGTGGGGCGAATTCGGGCTAAGTCTCTTAAATTTATTACATCCGTCCGCGCCGCGCTTGAGATGCAGAGGGTACATAGCAAGATGACATATGCGAGAGACCCTTCAGTCGACTTTGAAGGATCGTGTATGCCATTGTTGTAAGCACTCGACCATAAACGCTCGGTTCTGGATGGGATCAATTAGTGATGAATACGAGCTGTATCGCTATCTTATCTGAACCACGCATTCCTGCATCATACCTTGATCATACCCACCGTTGCTCGTTTCTCGGCGAATTCGGAGAAACCTCTACAATCATATGTTTGCAGTCGAATCAAAATAGGATACATCCGACCCGACTGCCCACTCGCACCGCACTGCGCGGACGACGGTGCCCACGCCCAACTGGCACATCTCCCGGGGGTGGAAACCAGATCAAAGACTAGAAGCGCATTTAGCTCCTTCTCGCATCCTACTACGCTCCCGGGCTCTGACAGGTGGGGGCACTTGACTTCTCAGGATCAATCGTCGGCGCTTTTAGGATTTCTGTGGCATTGAGCGCGTCCGCGCGTAGGGATGACGTTTCGAACGCCGCGAGAAATCACGTCGAATCCATACACCCACGCACACGCTCCCAAGATCTGCCCTCTCTAACAACAGAACAGGCGCGGTTCTCGGAAGCTACCAGGCTGCAGAACACCCCACTACTCTTCTTATCTTATCGCCGGCGATATAGCCGCAGTGTCTGCGTGTAGTCGTTCATATCGTCTCTGCGAAGCTGGCCCCTTGGCGTGCCTTCGGGCCTGCATCCTGATTGTGTCGCAATAACACCTCTGGGGGGCGACTAATATAGCCTGGAGCCACGGTTAAATTATGCCTCCTCGTAATAGTAGCGCCGATGGCAGGTGAGAAGGCAGGCCTATAAAGCTCGAGGCGGAATCCTATCAGTGGCTTCTGCGCGTGCGTCCGGTGGCCCACGCTGTCTGGCTGGCTGTCGCTCTGGGTTGGGTCGGGGGGCCCAGTCTAGCGGGTGCGCCGCGCAGCTGGCGAGCGAGCTCGTTCCCTCAGCCCGGCCTCCTTGAATTCGCCGGGTGTGCTCGTTCTGGTAATGTGCTGCATGGGGCCAGTAGGGCGAGCGAGCATACATATGCGTATGCATCAGTCAGTGGATGTGGATGAACGGGACCGGAGGGGCTGCCTTCTTCTGCCGAGAATCGCCATTTGTGCAGGGATCGTGGCACCTCCTTCCCGCGGCGCCGCTTTTGACTGACACCCTGGAATGAGTATCAGATGCGGCGGCGTTGGCGTGCGTCTGTGGTTCACCTCGTCGGGTTCGACACATTACCTCCAGATATCTCAACGTCGATACAGCTCCGCGAGGGTACAGCTCCATTGGGGCTCAGTGAACGCTCTTGCAGGTGTCGGGAAATGTTTAGACCTTGCTTTTAGGATAGCAAAGTATGACATACTGATCTTCCAGCTCGCCGCTATTTATACATGAGCCAAGGGCGATGCGCAAATGGGTGCGTCGCGGGTTGCTCAAAGTATTTCATTGACACAATACATTCAATTATGGACGCCCAGATGTTCAACATTCAGCCCTTCGCGTCCATCCTCGTGCATAAGTATGTATAGCCTTATCCTGTTGTCTGTTTTTAGTTTGTGTGTTGCCACGACGCGGATCTCCCCAGCAGACGGCCTTCCCTATGAGATTGACATTGACGTGGGTGTCTAATCAAAGACTATAATGTCAAGATCCGAGTAATGGCGTCGTCGGTCAGATATCTGTCTCAATAAGCGACTATCTATGTTTTGAACATGTTATAGAATTGAAGTGTGTAAATTTTGGTTCCTTGCTCATCGCATCTATTCCATGACGCTTCGATTGTCTTAAGTTTTTTGCAGGTCAAGCTGATGCCAAGAAGATCGAAGACGAAAAATTGTATCTACTACCTTGAGTGAATTATAGACATGACGGAAATTAAGTGATCAGCAAATATCACCTTAATTGTGGGCTATGGCTGGACAAGCAGTGTTGTCGTCTGCCGATGCCTGAGATCAGCGAATATCTACAAGTAAATATCGCTGCTCACGAGAAGCAATGTCTCTCCGAGGCTTATGCTGCTTCGGGTACACTGTCTGCACACTATTAAGCGGTCGTGTACTTGTAAACTTATCGCCGAGAAATATGCATATCGTCAATTCAGTAACACACGAATGAAGACATTCAAACAGCGGTACACTTCGTGTTTATTTTAAGGTGGACATACAGTGTCTTTCATAACCGTCTGCAGTCCGGATTTGCGGAATTCGTGTTTATTTGTATATATATATTGTTCCGTTGAAAGCTCATATGCGAGCCGCAATTGATTTCTGCTGGATGTCTCCCAGCGGCAACCCAGCGGCTAGAAAAAGGCTCACGGCAGTGTACACGGCAGGTAGTGGCAGCGTCAATGGTACATTTATACAAACACCAATTCAAAAATCAGAACTGCAAACGGTTATGAAAGGCACTGTAACCTATTATACACAAATAAGTACGGACTCGTATTATGCACCCTATTGTGCACACAACACACCTCGACCCCCCTTTATTTCGTATTAATAGACACAGATTGATCATTCAATATGACAGACCCACAATCCGTCCACGATGCCCAAGAACTAAATTGAAAAGTTAAATTGTCACTGTATGTCATAGATAAGATACAGTCTCCAATTCTGGTGTTCCATGTCGAGCGTTGGGGCTTGTGCTGGACCAGAATAAACTTTGAGTTGATAGATGCATATCATAATTCAGAAGCTACGCATATGTCTTCTAGACATTTCATTCTGCTTCTATTGCCATTTTTGTCAGTAAAGAAGACGGTTATTGATAGTCAATATAAAAGCGGACGAAATAGACGTTCTGAGCAATGGAAGAGAATGGAAGATACGGAAAAGATGAGAACGATTATGTATTTTAGTACCTGACAGGTCGCGTCAAGTACATACCCATATACCCACCCATTGATTTGTGGCTAGTCATAGTCAAGAGGATGATATCTTGTGCACTTGTCAACGGCTTGTGTGTACACATCCATCTGGCGCTAATCCCTTTCAGGATGGATATGTTGCCATCAATTGATCTGGGTATGCGCTGAATCCTGATTAGATTCGGCTACGGTCAATGGCAGTATTAGTTGGATGATTCCGAAAATACCAAGGCCGCAGGCTGGGAATTTTTAACAGGCTTACTCTGTGTCCATAAAATTTGCGACACATGTCGAGGACGTGACTATACATTCAAACCGACAGCGTGAAAGATGGGTGGCTATAAATGATGTGGTTCCAAGTTGCTCCGGTTCTCTTCTTGTCTGGTCAATTACTGCGCTACGCTGTAACAGACATCGCCATGGATAAGCATTTTATTGCGCTGGTGAGCCGGAAGCGTTCAAAACTTGCGATGTATAATAGATAGGGGCCAGCAGTTTACATCAATCAATTTTGTGTGGATCTACACGAAAGATATCATCCCCGGCTATGATCAGAAGCTAGAAAAACTTCCTGTAAAATCACTCAGCAAACTGTCAAGTCACTTAGACTCGTAGACGGAATTACCACTCTACGAGATAATGATTAATTCCCGCTCTCAAGTAACAATCAATTCAAATAGATTGTTATTCCTGGCTTATTCCCAGCTCCTTTAGCGAGTAGCTGCGCCTGATTTGACAAACTATTATTGCTATTGGTTCGTTGCGTTATGGCAATCCATTCAATTGTTGGCTGACCTGCGTAGTTGGACTTTTGAACCAACCAATGAGAAGTTGATCAACGGGCATGCTGCAAATACGTTGTATCCTACAAGTCCTTGAAATAAAATTTCGTGCTTCTATACGAAACAGCTAACTTTTATGATATTAAATAGAATCAGATAGTTACGAGCTGAGCGCTGAGCACTGAGTACTGAGTACTGAGCGGTTAATCTTTGGTTAATCTTATCATGGCATATGATGTATTTAATCGGTATTCAGCCTCGTTACTTGTAATAGATCTGGAAGTCAATAGCCACGGAATTTCAGCACCCTTCTCTCAGTGACGCGAACCACCAAATCGATTCAGAAATTGTCGAGGCACCTTGCAAGACACTGAAAACGGTGAGGGTGCCACCCACGTGGGAAAGAAGTTTGATTACGTAACAACTACCGTACGCTTCTGCAACAGTGCCACTTGTCTGCTACTTTCCAAGCCACCGCCTTTTCTAAAACACCATACAAGTCCAAGTCGTGGATTGAAAGCGCTTTAAGATGGGTACTTACCAAACATCTCCTCCCAGAACTAAGTACTAAACTCTAGCCCGTGAAATTTTGCCTCCAGTTCAACTTCGATTCATCAAACCCAGCGCGTAGGCCCCGAACAGTGAACACGCCAAACGATATATGACCTAGATGAAGTGGGACTTGAGAGTGTGATAGCAGCGGATGTTGGCAATGGGAATCGGATGGGGAGGCTTGTGCGGGGCTACCTATACAAACACTCAGCCAGGGTGAGTTTTCTTCGCCGTTATCCTGGAAATAGCATCGTGTTGGCCTTTTTCAGGAGTCTACAAAATCTCATAACTCGCGGCCTCACCTGCTGGTCTCCCTAGGATTGCAAATTGAAAGGTTTGTCTTTTTATTCTATCGTTAAGTACTACGTTGTTTTCATGGCTTCAAACGTAAAAGCTCGTAGACATTGCAAGTGCGCATGTTGTGACACTGAAATTGACCGGGGCAGAGATTCGGAAAGAGATTTCTCTTTAGCACCAGGCATCCTCGAAAATAGTGGATGTTGATAGCCCTTAGGACAGCCAGACCCCGTCAAATATTGCTGCGGCCCCTACTTCGAAGGTGTCATCTATGGCGCCGCGCCCCCGCAAAAAGAGAAATCGGAATGAAAAACCGTTAGTGGACTAAACGAGATTTTGAAGGATAGATATTCCCGACCCTTGGTATGTGTAGCCCTTTCTTTTACCACGTCTGCAGCATATATTCTCATGTTTCGTTTTTTTTGGCTACTGACATCATTTGTTCGGTCTCGCTTCTGCCGCGATGAATTTTTATTCAGCGACAGGCTTTTTATCTGTCGGACCTTGGTCGGACCTGCCTTGTGTCCTATCTTATTCGGACAGGGTATTGTTCATTCGTTACATGAACTTTGAAACTGAAGCATTTCTGGTACTTCCTCCTGCCGACAACGCAACTGCCTGGTTCGGGACTTCTAATGAAGGGCTATTCTGTGGAGATCGTGCACCACTTCCCTTTGCTGGTACTTACCACCTGTGTTTGGCTGGTTCTCATATGATGGCCTTTGAACGGAATACCTTTGGTCTTGTTCTTTCCATGGATGTGTTATAACTATAAATGCCTGGTTTGGATCGATATGGAACAAGGGCCGCTTCAATCCACTCGGAACTTCAGCGTCTTCAGGCGAGTTTTGAAAGGTTCCAGTGACCATGTGATTATAGCAGGATACAAACTTGTGTCAGATACGCTGCGCGACGCGCGTCTATTGCACCGATCAACATTCAGCACCTTATGCCTCCTTATGCTCGAACATTATCGTCAATTTTTTAGTCATAGCCATAGACTTCAGATCACAAAAGACAGCATAACGAGGAACATGTGTTAGCTGGTAAGCCTTGAGACGACTTGACGACTTGGTAAGTAGTGCAGCTGATCAAACATATCTTGGCGAGATAACCGCCGAATATCAACATCAATGATTGTGGCGCATGGCATGGGGTGAGTCCACTACGCTACATTTCTTTAATCGCTCGGAGCATAGTTTCCGTCATATTCTTGAACTCATGATCAAAGATATTGGAATAGGAAGCTGTAACAACAGATAATCCTCGAAAAAATAGTTTCCGTCCAATGGCATAAGAGCTGCATCAGAGAGTCTAGACCAATCTGCATGGGATAACAACATCACAATTTCCGTCCAATAGAACATAGCCAATCAGCTTATCGTTACGAAAAGCTATGAACACCGTGCTTGAAGTCCTCATAATTCATTAATCTCATATCACTGGCAGCTCATATCCCATAGCGGCGTCGATGAAGACCCAGATAAGAACACTCACTTAGTATATGCTAGCCTCATCCAATGAATGTCAGGATCCGGGGTTTGGATCCCAACTATGGATGTTCTTCCGATTCAAATCAACATTTTAACTATTTAGGTGAATTGGATGAACTAGCTGTCGTATATTTTTGGTCCCATTTTGACCTGTTCTTCTGCAACACCGGGGCTCCCGAGTTCACTGATATGCTTCGAGGGAGTTCGAGGAACGTCTGAAAATACACACACCTCGCTGAATCACTATTTGACGCAAAACATTGTCATATGGGGCAGTGAAGCACAGCACAATTTATTCTTAGTAGCGCAGGTCTCTTCGGCAAAGCAATGGCCTGGACCTCCAAAACTTCGAGGACTAGACTCTCCTTTATCAAGTGGATCAACTTACTCCGGATCTCCTCGTGTAAGATAGATTCTGGATAGATTTGATTTCAGAAGACTCCGTTGCGTTCGTTGTATTATCACAAAGAGCAGCAGAGTCCCCATTGGCCAGATTATTTTTCATGATCATTTTTGACAGTGAACACACGCTATGCAAAAAGTGAACAGTCAGAACAGTCGTCTGGGAATGGAATATGCACACCAAACAAAACCACTTCTGTATCTGATTCTCGTTACTGCTTGCATCCATCTATATCCCTACTAGAGCCCGAGCCTTTAGATTTTGCCGCGCGCTGTACAGATGTCAGCGCCTCCTAACCACCCATATGAGCCATTCCTCGACTTTGAACGCTTTTTCGACGAGGCTTTCAACGCTCGGGTGGGGAGGGTGTTGAACGATAACGAAAACACCAATAGCCGGGCTAGCACGTCCACAAACCGCGCACTCAGTGCGTTCAAGCCCAGGTATGTTGTAACGCCTCATATCGCTGATAAGAGAACTCACGCCACGGAGTAGGATGGATCTCCACGAGAACCCCGAAGCAAATCTCGTTACAGTCCTGCTTGAATTACCAGGAGTCAAGAAAGAAGACGTTGATATTGAAATCCAGAACGGCAGGCTCACAGTGACAGCTGAGAATAAATTGCCTGTAGAGTTCGAAGAGTCGGGGTACGCGGTCAGAGAGATAAAATACGGGCACTTTTTGCGTTCTTTACGTCTCCCCGCAGGCGTCGAGGTGAGTCGTATATCAATCATCAAGACCCAGCCAGCGGTTCATATCACGTAGGCCAAGGACGTCACGGCCGTCATGGAAAGCGGAATCCTCCGTTTAACTTTCCCTCAGCAGGTATCAGGCCAGGACGGAAGTGCACAACGAGTTCCGCTGTCATGAATCTATGCATTGAACAGGGATGGTGTAATTACATGTATCGATAAAGTGTACAATGGACAGAACGAAAAACCTCATTTTGTGTGATTGGCGTAGTCTCTTTGGAGATCGATCTCGCCTTTGAGATGAGTATTCGTAATCCGGACCTGGCGTTGACGAGGTGCACCGCCGCGTTTCCCTTTCTTCTTGCCCGTTGGTGCTTTCGGCACTACGGTCTCTGCAGCAGTTACCTGCAAGCCCTCTGAGTAGAAGATAAGCCCAAGACAATTATAAATGAGTTGTGAAAAGGACATACCAGAAGCGAGTTGCTTCAACAAATCAACGTCGTTGGGCACTTTTAGTGAATGCCATAGATCGAGAAACTCTGGTCAAGTCTTGAGTACTCGGCGGTGTGCAGCAACATGAGTCAACCTGCCTTTCTCCACCTGCATTCCTCCACTATCCTCCGTCGGCTTGATCTCGTTCCAGAACACCATTCTCAACTGACCATCCTTGACCGTCCGTGTCACCAACACCTCGCCTTCCTTCTCAAGCTCTTCGATGGCCTGTGGAGCTTCCTTCCATGATTCTTTGAGCGTTCGCACGGATATTCCTCCCCCTTTTTTTGTTTGCCGTTGAATCTCTGTCAGCAGAGCTGCTTTGTTCCGGAAAGTATACTCGTGCTATAAGAGGATTAGGCAGTAAACCTTGGGCTCATAAAGAGAATCATACCTTATAGGAGTAAAGGTCTGTCTTGGGATCGTACTGGATCTTATCATGAGCCTTGAATTTTTCGAGCAAGGCAGGATCGGTGTCCAGAGGCGTTTCTGTTACAATAGCCAGGTCCTGCAATCTCATAGGATTTGGAGTGCCCTATACCAAGATTAAATGAGAACTTCTCTAATGCCACTGAAACATTACGCACCTTGAGATAATTCACCGCATAAACGAGTTGGGTGTTGATGTTGTTTCCCGTGCCGGTATCAGCTGGCTGCGAATACACGATATCTAACAGCCATACACCATGGGCATAGAGTCAGCCGCAGAAAATAATGCATGCATACTCGTCTTTGGCCGTTTCTTCTTGTGTCCTGGGGATTGTGAAGTTTCTCCTGCTACAGCGAGGCCTGCGCCAGGCGTTGACGCCGTTGAGGCTGGAGTGCTTGACGTCGATGGCTTGGGTTGCGAATGCCATGATGTATAGTCTTGCCGCTGCAAAGTCGACTTGAATGAAGCAGCATCCTTCGCAAGTTTCGACATGATGGTGAAAGGATGGAGCAAGAGTGGCAGATTCAGGCGGTGCACCAGTCATATAACTGGATCATGTGACTCAAGCCCCTGCCTCTCTCCACCGTCACGGATTGGTCACGGAGTCGTTCCGACTTCGAGTTAGTCTCGCAACAGCTCTTGCGACAGCTTCGAGTAGAATTCAATACTGCAATTTCAATCCTTGTACTTAAGTCCTTCTCAGAATTTCGGATGAGAGAGCCTAATTATTGAGCTACGTTTCTTTTTTTGTTACCTCGAAGCAAACTCAAGGGGGACGGTTGGAGCTCAGAGGTATAAGTACAGGAATCAACGGGTCCTTGAGACAGCCAAATCTTTGACAGCTGATAGCTATGACAAGGTGTAATTCTGTTTGAGTTTTTTTTGCCCAGTATATATAATTACATCTAAATAGTAATGTCTGGAAGTTTGAGGCTAATCGAAAGTGAAGTGGAAGAGATATCTGGGATAGATGCGGATTTGGGCTTATCAACCTCAATTCAACTCCTTGAGACACGACGCATTTGGCAACACTCCCATCAAATCAACGTCGGCATCAGTCGGCATTCACTCAAATTGCTCAATGCAATCACATGATGCGACGTGATAGCCGGGAGGACACAAGACATACGAGGGGTCAGATAAGCACTTGAGGATATTGGACTGGTCCTCTGGTGCATCTAATGCAATCATAAAATTCTATAGGTGAATGAAGGAGGATCCCGCAAAAAAAAATAAAGCAAAAGTGTCAAATATCGGCCATGATTCCCGATATAAAATTGGTCAATACACCATTTCCCGGATTGTATCCTCACTTGCGAATCCAGTTTTTTTTTGTTTGCCACCAAACCTAAGATATACGTAGATAGTAAGCATATCTGCATGTTACAAAAAGAATTATTGAAGTAGCTGCTCAAATGCATGTGTAATCCCTGTTTGTCTCAAGGACTGATGGTGTCTCAAGGACCCGTTGATTCCTGTATGTCCAGCAATTCAGTTGTAGTCAGCTGAATGCACATTCATTACACCAAATTACACCCATCCACAAGAACCATAAATCCTTGTATATACAAATGTTATTCCGAGTTTATTTAAATCCAAGCGAAGTCCGTCATGAAGGCAGGGGAAGCCAAATGGGTATGTAGATGAGTTCAAATTGCCCGAGAGCGAGGTATATTCCAATGCATGGAAAGAGAATGCCAAAATCCGGAAGCATGAAAAGGGGAAGAAGATAGAGCCGTGTATAATAACTTCGTCTCTCCCCTGTCTACTGCATATGTACCATCGCCCGTTAACTCCTAGGTTGCGTGGATAAAGGTGGGTAAGAATCACTCCGGCTTCCCGTAGTTGCCGTGTGGTACGACATGGTTGTGCCATGACTCCCGTTGCTCGAATAGGTATCACCAGCACCACCAACGTTAGGTGCGTCGAGGTAGCTCGTCGGGCTTGACACCCGCCTCGTCGTAAAATCTGGTCGACCCAGGAGTTCACCGTGTTCCGACGTTCCGTTCGAGCTTGATGCAGTCCTTCCGGCCAGAATTTCAGCGCGAGCAGAGAGACTATTCGTCCGGCTCGGAGGGGCGCTTCCAGACGCATCCTGTTCAATACTGCTGGTGAAGGAGAGCAAAGTGTTGCGAGTGGGGGGCCTGCTTGAAGTGTACGTACTGCCGCCGGGACGGTTCGAGCTTGTAATGCTGGTCGTGACCTCGCCTGACCCCATCGACTCGATGGTAGGCATGCGCCTGATGAACCCGTTGAGAATGCGCATGTCTTCATCTGGGGGATACGGAAGTCCGAATTCGTTATAGCCAAGAGTAGGGGGGACTGGAGGAAGGTTGAAGATATTGTCATGATTGCCGTGGAATCGGTCGTTGGTATCATCATCGTCGTCGTCGTCATCACCTTCATAATACGTGTCTTGCGTGGAGTACGAAGCCGCGAGGCCAGGCGGGTGGGAGGGAGCTGGAGAGGGTCCTCCTCGGTCCTGCGAAATCTCGATAGATGGAGTATGATCTGAACTGGCAAATTCCATCGCGTAGTCTGTCTCTTGAGATATTTGGTTGACCAACGACTGGAAATGGTCATGGTGTCCGTCGTCCGAGTCCACCTGGGGTGGCCGTCCCACGCCCGTGGATTTCGTAGGCGTTGTTGTCTCGTTGGATAAAAACGAAGACTGGGAACGGGCACGCCCGAGCCTGCTTGGCGGACGAGATGATTCAGTCAAAGTTGAGTCAGATATTTGATGCTGGGGGCCAAGGCTGCGATTTCGAGTGGGAGTCGCTGGGAGCATTACACCAGCAGAGGAAGGTACGCCTCCTTGTGACAGTGCAGTGGAAGGATATGATTCGGAGCGTAAACGGTGATGTGGGGGTCGTCGAGGGCCACCAAGTTGCACAACATAGATAATATTGTATATGATCTAAACAATAACTCGGTAAGCAAACACTACTATTGGAAGCCTCGAACAAAAACTTACGAGGACAAGTAAAGTGAGAGTGAGTCGGATACATGAAAGAACAAGCCAAATACCCCATGGCAAAGATTTGTTGATACAAGGATTGCGCGATACAGACCATACAATGTCGATTTCCACCGAGTGGCAGCGTTCGTGAACGTTGTACGAGGAATTCGGGGTATCTCTCCATATAAATAAGAGAACAAAGTTGATGATAGCTGGCGCAAGAACAAAGAGAGAGGATAGATAGTTCAGCACAGAGCACGCGTGCGTTAGGTGCCTGAATGCCTGAGCAGTGACACGTTGCTTGTGCTTGATGATAAAGAGAACATGGGCACATAGGGACAGAGCAAAGGCAACACCTGCGCTAGTCCCCAGCGCAAAGCTGAAAGACTGTCCTTCCGCTGCATTGCTGCCATAGATTGTGAAAGCTAAAAAGTAACGAACGGTGTTATAAATAGCCCAAGCAGCTGGATAATGACAGAGTCAGTCAGAGTATTGATATAGATCAAGAACCGCAGGCAGCGATGCCTGTCGATAGATTATGTGAAGGAAAGTCACAGACTTACCTATGACAATATCTAGTATGAACTTCACCCTTCGCCGCCATCGCGCAGGTTTTCTTCGACCTCCTTGCCACCTGTCACTCTTCTCGGAAGTAGGATCTCCTTCGAGGGTGAGAGGATCCACCCATCGTATACGACCTGGAGTTCCATCTGGATTCCGCGATTCACGAGCTATTGGCGCAAAATAAGAATCTGTATGAACGGTGGCTCGAGGTGTCGCCTGAAGAAGTGGCTCTGTAGGTTGAGAATGTAGAGTTGTATTGGTGAAAAGCGTTGCGCTGGAGATGGTAGAAAAGGTTCTCGAGTGTTCTAGTATGTCGCGAGCTTCCGAAGAATTCTGAGCGTAGACTTGGTTGTGAAGGTAGACAGCTGCCATGTATTATTTTACAGAAACCTCCTGGGCCGACCGTTACCATCCGTTTGAAAGAGTCCGTGGTCAAAGACGTTCGCAAGGCATGAGGTCTGGACGTAGTTTGGGTCAATGAATGATTCCGGAGACAGTGATGAGGATGGGCGCACATACTTGACAGGTATATACCAGCAAACCGCCAAATTCCCTTAGAAACGGATGATGGTTCGAAAGGAGGAATATGTTGCCCCTGCGTTCACTTTTTGAGAAAATCTCGGCTTGGCGGCCAAATTCGGATTTGAATTTGGTAATATGTCGCGTATTGGCCAACTGTTGGCGCTTCGGCACGGAATAGAATGACCCTCCAGAAATGAGAAATCTAAGAAGTTCTTCACGGAATATTTTAAACAGAAACTCAACAGAAACTATTACGTCGTCTTATGTGCTCATACTGCCATTTCTGAAGGTCAGATTGTAGAAATATGCGATTGATTAGTATTTGCGTCAAATTTGAGTGGAAAAAAGTTCAATAAACATGGACATCTTCCTACATATACGTGTGAATCTCTGAATCTATAAGATGGACGGCTCAAACTCTGAGAGGTTCATATAAAGTACTGACAGAAATAGATTCAGCCGCACAAAGACCGCTGGCGGGTTTTAGCCTGGGAGCGCCGGGTTCGAGTTGTGCACAGATTTATTGCATATAAGTATTAGACCTTGACGCTTGAATTCTAAAGGTAGAATTTATAGCACATTTGAAGCACCTTGCCATGAACGTTGAGGAGAAAGTTCCCCAAAATCCTCCGTCCAACTTCTGAAAGGTCGGAGGGAGTTGCCAAGCAGGACCAAATACCGACTTCATTAGCTTCATTAACCCTTGAACGCATCCGAGTCTATCATCGAATCCTCGACTTTAGCTTTCAAATGGATTCTCCATGGGACGAAGACCCAGATAGCACCATTCTTCAAGATGTGGAATGGTCGCGATTGTCTTCAGATTTTACAAACGTACGTTGGCTGACGCTGTTCTCGATATCTTTAGATGTTCATGAAAACTGATTCCAAGGTCGGCTACCGCGAAGGGATCACTGCCGGAAAGGAGGCTGCCTCTCAGGAAGGTTTTGACGAAGGATTTGCCAACGTCGGTGTACCTATCGGGCGGGAACTAGGTCTTCTTCGAGGAATTGCCACTGTCGTTCTTCACTACCTAAAAGGACCAACCGACATACCTCAAAGGGAAGAAGCAATCGTGGAGGCCCAAGAAATTTCGTCGCAACTATCCAGGATACGATTCTCTGACATCATGCCACGAGATCTCGAAGCAGAGGAGCATGCACGCCAACACATGGAGACAGAAGGCATGTCACTCGACGAGAACGAAGAAATCGCCGCAAAACGAGACTTAGAGGGAATTGAGGATATGCTTGCAAATATGACGGCTGGTAATGGAAAATCCAGAGAGGCTACTGTACGACCGACGATCGAAGATGTCCGGGCTCTGGGATTGCGGTTGAGCGCGCTGAGCCAGCGACTGGATCTAGATATTGCCTTCAGCAACTAGTCGTTATCGAGATACCTGATGTTAAATATGGGTTGAGTGAGTATCTGTGAGATGTCCTTGCAATATCTTGCTCACAATTCGTCCGTACGCTCATTTCAGCATAGATTCGACCACCATATGCAATCTTACAGGGTACACGCCATCTGTATGTACCTATCCCGGCTCCGAAGATACGTTGTCATTTCATGATCTACGAAGTCTCTGCTGGATTGGATCGTCACCAAAACGAATCAAAATGAAATACACATTCAGTAAGTACATTCGACTTCTTCCAATTAAAAACGAAACAAATCTGCTTCGGATAGCTTTTACAGTTGTCTCATTGTGGTTTGTAGCGCTCAAGGGTACTCATGATATCATAATAGAAAGTTCGACCGGATGAGATAATCTTTCAATTTGAATTTTGAATCACAAGATCGGGAGACTAGTCGCAACCCCCCCTCGCAACCCTCATCGATCCTACAATTACGGCTCCATCTGCACCCGAACAAAATGATCGCCAATCATTTACTCAGAGTATCTCCAGAGGGGTCCCCAAAGATTGGATATAACTTTCGCTCGCAATGATATAAGAACTACGCCTGCGATTATGATTAAAATTCGGTTCCTGACTCACCCTTCCATCGATGCTTCGCAGCGACACTGCACAACTTGCTGCTCTCTTTGTGGAATCCATCTTCTATGGCGTCTATCTTGTCACATTTGGACACTGTTTACGCGCCCTATTCCGAAGTCCATCGCGATGGAGGCGCCCTGACGAAATCGACTTTAGTCTCTTATTTGTCGCCTTGTCTTTATTTTGTATTGGGACGATCAACATAGCATTCACCTTCTATCGCACATTGGACGTTCAAGAACACAGTTACGGTGCAGGCGCTTCAGGCATTGGGTATTTAGGGAAGCCTTGGGTCAATGTCGTGAAGGTACTAGCAATTTTAGATTATAATAGGCCCCGACGCTTATTGAACTTGAATCTCTCAGGCCGCCACCATGAATTCCCAAGTTATCATAGCTGACGCGGTTCTGGTATGTTGAATCATTCATGCTATACTGAACAGCTCTAGACTTGAAGTTTCTTCTGGTCTCTTAGATCTACCGCTGCTGGCAAGTCCATGAGAAGCAATGGAAGTTTATTCTCTTTCCAACCGTACTTTGGGTCGCTGCTGTCGGCATAACAATCAGTATAATATGGACAGATTACACGCTCCTTCATTCCAAGAAAGTTCAGCTCGCTCGATCTGTCAGCCTCGAATGCACCACATTCTGGGTGGTCACAATCGTTCTTAACATCTATGCAACAGGTGAATCTTGGCGCATTACCTCCAAAGTTGACAGTGGAACTGATATTGATCGATAGGCATGATCGTCTTCCGCTTATGCCAGGCTGATAGAATGATGCGTTCTGTGGGGTGCTCCGAAACTACTTTGTCTACCACTCCTGCTAGACGACGGCCGACCAAACTGCAGCAGGTCACTCGAATTGTTATCGACTCGGGATTGATGTACACGGCTACTACTTTTTCCGTGTTTTGCTCTCAGCTTGCTTCAGGAAACTCTATTTATATTACTACGAGCGCGGTGAGTGCTTATAAACATAAACAGGTTGATCATCGAGCTTAAGTAGCGTTTTGAATTCCAAGGACATGATGGTGATAGGGATCTCATTCAATCTTTTAGTTATTCGTGTCGCGAAGGCTCGAATAGCCACCCCGAACAACGAGGATCCAAATACACTTACTCGGACAATGATGGAATTTGATCATGATCTATCGCTGGTCCATGCTACCCATGTATCGCAACAGACATCCTCGCATTACAGCCGCATAAGTGCATTATCTGAGGCGCGCCACGTGGAGAGCTCTGTCAAAGAATCAGCGGAAATTATCGTATAGGGCCGATTTCAATATATGTAGAACATGCTCGACATAAGGTATAAATGCAAATATTGTACATATATTTATATCATATCATCTATTAACCAGCCATCTCGATGCCCAGGTTTCCTGCACGCGACAAGCACTGGCGCCGAGGAGCGCCGAGGGTGCGCGATGCGCGCGCGCCGCGCGCCTCTGGACCTTATCTTATGATCACGTGAACAGTAAAGTCCCTTTTAACCGTCACAGTCAAGTAACACTTGAATAACACTGATCTTTTTGAGTCTGTTGACCGGACCAGGATCCAGCGCTCAGCACTGTACTGAACAGCCAGCTTTACATCTCTATTTCTCATATAACCACCTTCTGGTTTATATCTTCTTAAATTTCTGTCCCTGCCAATGAGATCTCTTCCGCTTGTGTTGATATAACTGAAGTTGTTGCGAATGGCAAGATGCGCGGTTCCAACTTAGTTGGGCACGCAATTCGACGAAGAAGAAAATTAAGCTGGCGTAGGATGTCTCATGCAGCTGTTTCTGATGAATAGTCTAGCCAAAGTCTAGCCCAGACTCTCAGGAGATGACTGGGCAGGTGTCTCGCGGTATGCTTTCACCACTTATTTTTTTCCCCCATCGCAGCCTCATTATCGTCGTAGAAGCAGCAGGTCGGACATTAATACTGCTAGTTGGTCATTCGGAATGGAGATTTGGACGCGTCCCGAACAGAAATGTATCCGGTGGAAGGGAATCGCTGCTGGCAAGGATGCTGTTTCTCAGGAGGGATTTGATGACGGTTTTGCCAATGCTGGCGTACCTATTGGGCCAGAACTATGTCTTCTTCAAGGAATCGCCAGGGTAAGTCCTTCAAACAGACATAATTTCAAGGAAAAGGCAATCGCAGAGGCCAAGAAATTTCAGCGCAACTGTCCACTATAAGTACGATTTTCTGACATGATGCCATGCGCGCCAACACATGGAGACAGAAGGCATGTCATTCGACGTCAACGAAAAGATCACCGCAAACCGAGATCCAGTAACTACTCAATATCCAGGTATCCAATGTTATATAATTGGGGGCTAGATGAGTCCATTTAGATGCCTTTGCAATGTCTTGTTTTCTAACAGATCATTTCATGTACGCTCTCTTTAGCATAGGTTCGCTCAATCTATGTTATATTTACAATGCGTCATTCACCTCTTAACAAACATCCAACGGCATGCCAGATGTACCTGTTTGGATTATAAAGATATGATGATCTTTTCATAAAACATAAGTAACGGGACATGAGACGAATGAATTGTTCTCTCGCTGCCAGATCATTAACAGATGAATCAAAATGAATCCTACTACAGTACGTTCAACTTCTCCCAACCAAAATAAACTGCTCTGGTACTTACTGAATTCAAAGGCCCCAATACATTAAAGTTTTATGTAAGAGCACCCCCATTTTGCGCTCTTGGCATGTCATTGACTTCTAAGATCACGGTCATATCAATTTTCGAACCACGTTCTCAGTCACAGCCATATGGTCCTGCTCGCCGCATCCCATCCTAATCCTTGTTGATCTTCAAGTTACGGCTTTGTTTACGAACGAAGAATTGAGCGCTAATTGTTTACTCGGGTCACTCTAAATAAATGCCGGTATCTTTTGCACACTATAAAATGAGGCTTTTGACTGAGGTTACAACTTACTTTTCCCAGTCGTTCTTTACCAATGCTCAGCAGCGACACTGCACAACTTGCTGCTCTCTTTGTCGAATCTGTTCTCTATGGCGTCTATCTTGTCACTTTCGGATACTGTTTACAAGCCCTATTCCGAAGTCCATCCGGATGGAAGCGCCCAGACGAAATCAAGCTTGTCCCCTTATTCGTCGCCCTATCTTTGTTTGTGCTGGGACGATCAATCTAGTATTTGGCTTCTATCAAATACTTGATGTTCAAGAACACAGAGCTTCAAATGTGCGGTATCTAGGGAAGCCTTGGTTGAATATCGTCCAGGTCGAGCAATCTCGTTTAATAGATCTGCAGCGCTTAAATTTCACTCTTTCAGACATCCACTATAACCGTAGAGGTTCTCATCGCAGACGGTGCTCTAGTATGTTGAATGGCTCAAGTTATACTGAATGAATTTGAACAAAAAATTTTCAGATTTACCGCTGCTGGCAGGTCTACGAGAAGACATGGAAATCTGTTCTTTTTCCATTGGGCCTATGGGCTACGGCTCTCGGTGTGGCTATCGCTATGCAATGGACAATGTACATGATTCTTTACGTCCACGAAAGCAGGCTGATTCGAGCATTCGACCTCGAATGCATAACGTTCTGGGTGATAACAATCGTCCTCAATATTTATGCAACAGGTGATCAGTGTATATTCTCTGAAGCTGTTCATGGAGCTGATACTCATCAACAGGCATGATCGTCTTCCGGATATGCCAGGCCGATAGAAGAATTCGTTCTTTAAGGCGCTCTGCATATACATTCTCTGCAGCTTCTACTGCACAGCGGCCGACCAAACTGCAGGACGTTACTCGAATTGTTATCGACTCCGGATTGATGTACACCGCTACTTCTTTCGCCGTCTTTTGTTCGCAGGTTGCTTCAGGAAATTCCAATTATATCACACGGCTGCGGTGAGTGATTACAATCATGCGCAGGTCAATCATCTAACTTATCATTATGTGGCATATTGGACTTCAAGGACATGATGGTGATAGGAATTGCATTCAATCTTATAAATATTCGTGTCGCGAAGGCCCAAATAGCCAACCCGACCAATACGGATCCAAAGTCATTGACGATCATAGAGTTTAACCATGATCTATCGCTGGCCGCCCATGTATCGCAGCAGATATCCTCTCAGTCTAGCCGCGTAAATCCATCTTCTGAGGCGTGCCATGTGGAGAATTTCGTCAAGGAATCAGCGGAAAACATAGTATAGGGCCAGTTTTGATATCCCATTACAACGTTTGATATAACTAAATAAATAAGGCTGCGTAGTATCGTACATGTATGTAATAGTAATTTGTTAACCAGTTGTTTCGATGCCCTTTTTACGTTCAAAGTCTTGATTCTTGGGCAGTTACCTGACCAATGTGCTGATTGAAGGACATGAACAGGATATACATATCGGGAAGAGTGCGATTCCGGATTTTTTTAAAATTCGGCTAATGATCAAGGCTCAGCTGCTTTTTACCGTAGTTCTACCGTTATCAAACGAGGTATAACTACCATCAACATTAGGACTTGCATGCAAAGTTTCGAGCAAATTTTCTATATGTACGCGCTGATTTTATTTATCAATAGGCTATCGGGGAGAGCCCCAGTCAATGACACTTAAATTTATTTTGCTCAAAAGCTAAAGCCGATGTAAGTAAATAAGTAGATGGGAATACCGCATGCGCCCTGTCAATTGCGACAAGCGCTGGCGCGCGCGGGTGCGCTTCCAATGTTGCGCGTCTAATGTGATTGTGGTCACGTGGAGTCAAGTCCCCTGACGCGCTGATA
>JACGCK010000235.1:0-64339 GCA_014925825.1 Pholiota molesta
CGACACCTGCACCACGACATTACCATCTCTGTGTACTAGGAACCTTGCCATATGCAGGGTTCTGTGTCGCAGAGACGCGACTTCATGGTATTTTGTGGGCACCCATAGACACCCATGCACCTGTAGTGAATAAACCCGCGGGTCAGCGGGTACAGATTAGCTCAGGTACGGGTGCGGGTCAGCCCCGAAACACCCGAGGGCTGGGCAGGCCGGGCGCGTAAGGAGCGGGCATAGCCCGGAGCTGGATGGGTATGGCGCGGGCGGCGGGTACATCAGCAATGATGGACCAGTGCCAGTTCCAGGCTCGGCGGCAATGCGCAGGACCTGCACCCGCATGCATATCCTTACGACGACGTGCAGGGCGGCTCGTCCGACATCACGCCCGACAACCACGCACAATGGCGCCCAATGGTGCACAAACGGGTGGGACGGTGGTGGGTATAATACCCACCCCATCATAATACCGTCTCCACGTACTATGAAGCCTGCAATATGCAGGCTTCTGAGGCGGGGAGACGTGACTTGATGGGGTTTCACCGCTAGGACGTACAAGATGCACGGCACCAGGTCGCCTTGTGGCCCTCGCCTCGCGCAGCCTCGCTCGAAGTCACTCAAGCACGCGCAACATACACAGAGCAGCTCTATGTATGTACTTCAGAACACATCCCGATGCACGCGCAATGCATGCAATCATCCGCGCACAGAGCCGCCGCACTGCGTTGGCACCGTGCCACACGCGCACTGGTAGTCACATGACCCGACATACTTGTACGCAAGTCACACTCCCCCATGCCGCCGTATAAGGGCTCGCACAAGCACACACAGTACCTCACAGCACTCTCAGAAGTCACTACAAGGCCTAGAATATCTTGCATACATATGGAACACATCCCAGACATTAATTGGACAAATATTGCATCAGAATTCAGATGGCGCACAGGCAGCACCAAGTCAACACCAAGTGCATGCTTAAGCGCCTTATTTTTAGCATTTTATTCTGTAGCTCACCATTGTTTTGAATCTACCTTTTTGGACAGTTTGTCTCACACCTTTCTGCCACTTTAGATAAATTGAAGCTTCCTTAGTATTTAAATTCCTGTAACTTGCTCTAACAAAACAACATACTGGCAAAATTCTATGGACATGGGAAACAATTCTATCTGAAGATGGAAAAGGAGACAGAAATTCTGGGGACATGGGGAACAATTCTGGGGAGTGGAAAAATCTGGCAATCTGGGGCAGGAAGATAGCAAGAAATTCTGTAGATATGAAAAACCATACTAGGGACCTGGAGACTGGATATCTGGAGCAGGAAAAGAGAACAGAAATTCTGAGGACATCAGAAACAATTCTGGAAACTGGGGGATATATTTTTATAGTATAAAAGCAGATTAAGAGCCTCTAAATACAATGTTGATACAATGCATCTTTACTGATATACAACATGTTTGCAATAGAAAATATATATACTTTACCACCTTATATTAAGCCTACTCTAGAATTCTGAATATTGGAACATACACTGTGCTCTTGGTGTGCCTCAGCACTTCAAGCATATAGTTATTAGAGATAGTTATAGTATAATTATCTCAAAATATCTTTTAAGTTTTGGTATATTTAGACCAAATTTAGACCTTTGGATACACTTTGCAGTGGCAGCTGTGGCACTGCCCTCTATTGTAATTCAGGAATTCCATGATTTGGGCAGTCTGTGCAGCTTGATTTACTTATATAAAATATATAAATATCAAATAAATATACAAATTCTAAATTTGAAAAAAGACTCGATGCCATGCCATGCTATGCAATGGCCACTAAACCAAGTATGACCTTACAAGTAGTGATGGACGGGCTCGGGCTTCAGGCCCTAAGCCAGGCCAAGCCCGAGTGCTAAAAGCCCGGCCAAGCCAGGCCCGAGGGTAGGGCTTTCTCGGGCCCAGGGCTTGGCTTGGGGCAGCAGAAAGCCCGAGCCTTGGGCCTGAGCCCGGGCTTTTGGCAGGTCGACAATTCCGGGTGCCGAGGTCACGTGATTCTACAAGCGGCGCTCCAATTCGATGTTGATGATGAAATGGAATGGAATGGAATGTATTTTGGCTGACTATGTTACGTAAGTAACTCAGGTAAGCGAAGTTACCTCGTCAGCGCATCGTGTGGGTACAAGGTGAAGTGCTACATGTGTGGAAGAGAAAGAGTAGTAATGATAAGTGGAGAAATGGCAATAGTAGAGATATGTGATGGAAGGATGTGGGGGATGTGGTGATATGGATAAGTGAGAGGGTGGAGTGGAAACGTAGAAAGAGAGAAAGTAAAAGTTTTAGAAAGAAAGAAAGAGATGAGAGTGGAAAATAGTAGAGGTACAATTATATATTATGTTTGATGGAGAGACGCGTGGATGATGTGGTGATGTGGGATAAGTGGGAAGGTAGGGTGAGGACGGTGGGGCTTTTTGGGGAGGATTGGAAAGGGGAAAATGTACGACGAACGATGCCCCAAATTCTTCCAGCTAGTTTGATCGCGATTGAGTGGAAGTCATTTGAGATGTGTTGGTGCATGCGTTGGAGTTGAATATTGGATAAGTGTGGGAGGTTGTGTGGTTCAAGATTGATTTTAGGGATGATGCCGAAGTAATAGAAGATTTGTGATGTAGGCCATGAGCAGGGTTTGAGGAACAGGCCATCGATGAGTTCGGCGAGGTCCGTTAGATGGTCGAAGTTGGTGTGGAAAGTTTCCAGAGTGGTCTCGGTCGTTGTCCTGAGTTGGCCAGTTGCATTTATGCGTAGTTGGGTGAATCGAGGGCAGGTTGAAAAGATATGATGTGATGTTTCGAAGTTGGGACATCCAAATCGGCACCATGGTTGAACATCGCCTTTGAGACGGGTTGAGAGTGTATGCGCGCAGTCTAGTTGTTGAGAACGGCTATATAGTTGTATGGATGCAGAGAATGCTGAGACTGCGCGAGTGTAAGGATATTCTGGGGGCAGAAGGGAGTCATAAAGGCATTTGTGGCCAATGAGGGGTGGTAAGCAGGTGGGCGTTTTTTGTACAAGGGCGTTGTTGATGAAGTTATTGAGGTTGGCCTCGATAAATCCGTTGTTTTCGTCGTAAGGGGTGAATGGGTCCATGGTGAAAGTTGGGACGGGCAGAGAGGGTGGAGGTGCTAGGAAGGTTTGAGATTGGGATGCAATGTGGTCAGCAAGGTGGTTTAGGCAGCTAGGCAGAGTCGTTGAGTTAGTATGCGCGCGTACATGTTGAAATACGTCGCAGTTGTCTTTCATGAAAGTTGCAAGAATCCATCTGTATAGAGAACGAGCAGGGTTTGAATTAAGGGAGGATAAGGGAGGCGATGAGTTGGGATGTAAGAAGGTGTTGAGGAGGCGGACAGAGTTAAGGTGGTCGGTGAGGATGGAGGGTTTGAAGCGGTGATGGTGTGACTCGGTCACAAGTCTATGAGCCAGTAACGTAGAGACGAGAATCCCGTAAGTTTCGCCTTGAAGGATGGAGGCGTGTTGTCCGAAGGAGTTGAGGGATGCTACGAAGCCGTTATGATTACCGACGACGGCAGTGGTTACTGAAGATGTGTCATGTTTTGATATGTGGGAGGCATCAGAGGAGAAAAGGTGGGACGGAGCAGGATGTGGGAAGGCTTGACATGAGAAGTATAAACGATAGATTGCTTTTTCGGCAAGGTTTTGACGGAGATTGCGAGGAAGTAGAAGATGGATGGAAGGGTAAGCAAGAGTGAGGAGAGATTGTGGGAGAGATTGAAGCCAAGAGAAGAGTATGGGCCATTCTCGTGAAAGTGTATAGTAGTATGGAAAGGCGAGATTGTAGACGTTGAAGGATAGTGTTAAAGAAGTAGAAAGGTTCCATTGACCTAATTGATGTAGAAAAGATATACCAGCAGCATGAAAATGAGAAAGAATAGCACGAGATATGGAGGGTGGAGAGTTTGGATTTTGTTTTAGGGGCGATAATATGTTGTGAAGGTGGATGAGAGAGATATTGGCGGAAGTGATGAAGCTAAGATCAGTGGAGCAGAAGGAGAGATTTAGATGGTGAAGAACGTGATGCGCGTGAATCCATGAATATGGTAGAAGGTGTTTGGATCGTAAGAATGTACAGCCTTGGCGGGGTAGGCTGAGAGGAGAATGACAGTGATTGAGTTGGCAGCTCCAATCTGCGAGGGTGATATTGGCCATGTTGTGGAATGTAGGGATAGTGTGGTTAAGGTCGCATTGTAATCCAGTGACAGCGAGCGAATCATTTAAACGTGTAATCGAGGGGAAGTTCAAACCCCAATTTGATAATGGGGAGGATAGAGTGGTGGAGTTGAAGTGAAATGGCATTCCTAGGTAAGCGTGGATTTTGTGTGCGAGCATGTGATCAAGTTTTGCGGCATGATCGCGAGTTATTGTTTGAAAGGCTAATAGTGGTCGAATCTTTGCAACGAGGGATTGGGAGAGAATTTGGCGCAAGGCGGTGATGGGTAGTGGGCGGGAGAGGAGGGGAAAGGAGAAGTTTGTGATGATGTCTTGAAGATGCGCAAAGTGGGCGTCAGGTTTGTTGATTGGTACGCGAAGGAATGTGGTGTGATTTGTTGTAACAGGAACACTGTTTTGAAAGACTTCGGATGAAGAGGGATTGGCGTAGTTTACAGAGGGGATGGAGATGCGGAGGTCTGTTTGGTTTGAAGGGAAGTCAGGGGCTCGATAGGCGTAGAACATACTTTTACGCCATTCGGATTCCCATCCGTAGGTGACTTGAAATTGGTCAGCATGTAGTGCGGCTTTCTGCATCGCGGGTAGGGTTAGTGTTATGAGGAGGGAATCATCCATAGCCTCCGTCATGCAAACAGGTAGTTTGATGTCGTCGGGTGGAGAATGGGGATTGTTGGAACGAGCGTTATGGGTTGAAACGGTCAAGGAACCATCGATGTCGTTGATTAGATCTGAAATCCATCGGTTGGCCATGCTTGTGGTGAGTGTGCATTTCAGTGGTGATAGAGATCCGCCTTGTTTCGTGACACCGTTAACTATGAAATTGTCCGTGAAGCCATATGCTGTTTTGACTCTGTAGGGAATGTCTTGTTGAGACGAGAAATCGAGATCGCCGATCGATGAGGGTAGTCCATAAGCCTTGATAGCATCATAGAAACCTTGTGGTTCGAGCATGTCAAAACCCTTTTTCTGGTCTCGTTGTAAGAGATATAGGGGAACATTCTCGCGTTCAGCCCAGCGTTCGAGTTGAGCTATGAAGGATAAGAGGTCTCGTCCTTGAACTCCTGGTTGGGTTGCAATTTGGCAGTCAGGTATGAGGGAGTGTTTTGCAACATAGGGAGATAGGAGGGAGTTCAACCATGCAAAGGGAAGGTTTTGGATAAGGTTATTACAAGTTAGTGTTCGAAGGTCCGGTTACAAGACCGGAAAAAGACCGCAAAAAAACCGGACCACAACCGCACTGGACCGAAAATAGAATGGACCGATCAAGACCGCAACCGCGGTCCGGTCCACGGTCTTTCCTAATTTTCTAAATCAAAAGACCGATAAAAACCGGTTAGGACCGGTTAGGACCGGTCTTTCACCGAGATTTTTTGTAGCACGGTAGAGCGTCAAAAACCATCTTCAACAATGCTAAAAACATATTTTTAGCATAAAATCTGACGAAGATATTAATAGTTTACGATTAAATCGTTATTTTGAGCGCTTAAAAACGCGTTTGCCCGCACTTCAATCGTTAGGCATTCGTACCTTTCGCAAACTTGCGCAGAAATAGATGACATGTATATCTACAAAATGTATTTTAAATTTTATTAATTGAACAAGATCTGACTATGTTATAATAAAATCAATATTCTCTACTTGACTTCACTATTAACAAGACGCTTTTGCCAACGGTTCATTCGTTAAATAAGCTAGCCTTTCCTAAACCAGGGTCAAGGTATGAAATCAAAATACCTATCTAACGAGCCTTTATACATAATATTTGGGTAAGAACTCATTGAGATATGGGCAAATGCGCTCAAGCAGTCCAATTTCTACTATTAAAATGGTTTCTATAGGTAAAATCAATTTGAAGTCGGCCCACAGACCGGTCTACAACCAGTCCTCAACCAGTCTTTATTAAAGACTGGTTGAGGACCGGTTTTTTGCGGTTGCTCAACCACAGAAGACCGACGTAGACCGGTTTACGTCGGTCTTGTGCGGTTTTTTGCAGTCTTTAAACCGCAGTTAACCGGTTGCGGTCTCGGTCCATGGCACTTAGGGCCAAAAGACCGGACCGGACCGGACCTTCGAACACTAATTACAAGCGATGCCTCTATAGTTATAGAGGAAGACGTTTGGACCACGTTTGTGTATGGTGGATATGTTGGTTTGTTTGATACAGTCCGGAAAGTGAGAGTTCGTGATGATGTAGTTGAGGAGATTGATAATGATTTGGAGTGGTTTGTCATTCAAGTATTTGACGAACCATTTTTCCCATCCATCTGGACCTGGCGTAGGTTTAGAGTTGCCTTTAGAGAGGAGTGTACGCAGTTCAGGTAGTCCAATTGGTCGAGGCCAGGTAAAAGGGTTGAGGGCTATGCGGTCTGCGACAGCTTGAACAGAAGGCGTGTTCAACCAAGGTTTCTGTTGTGCGGGTCTTGGGGTTTGGTGGTACAGGTCTTTGAAGTAATGTATAGTTGCGTTCTTGATGTTTTCTGGTCCTGTTAACAGGTTAGCAGGGTCAAAGGTTGGGGCAGGGGATAGGGCAAGTGGTAGAGATGAGAATTTGTTGTCGTAGAGTTGTTTAGCGGAGCCACCAGAAAGAAGATTTCGGACTTTAGCGTAGGATGCACGGTGTGCTTGGCCTTGGAGTTCAAGGCGTTCTTCGGCAAAACGAATTTTATGTAGGTTACGGCGCACTTGTTTGAGGTGGTCTCGGAAGAGGGTGTCGAAGTGTTGGGATGAAGGGTGTGTGCGTGAGAATTCAGCGAAGTATGAAGATACCCAAGGTTCACGGGGGAATGTATCGATTGCCGAGGAGATGATAGTATTGAGTGCAGAGATAAGGCGGTTGATGCGCTTTAGTTCACGAAGAATAAGGCGAATTGTTGGATTTGAGGGCTTAGACTGTTTTCGTTGGGATGTTGATGTGGGTAAAACAAAGGCTTCATGTGCGGCTGACAGTAAAATCTCCGTCAGAAGCAAATATTGTTGTTGGAAGGATTCGTCGTCAGTGATCACAGAGGTTGGGAAGTCGGAAGTAGACAGGGTAGAATCAACGATATCAGCAAAGGCGGCAAATCGGTGTTTTTGTCCGCGGGAGGGAAAACGGAAACGAGGGGCGTAAGAAGGCGTGGGGGATTCTTCTGGGATGTCAGGAGTGTCATGCAAGTCAGGTGGAGGGGTCAGTACAAGAATAGATTGAATAGTGCGATGGTCAGTGGAGGGAATAAAGGTTGATAGGGTTTGAATGATAGAGGAAGCAACGCCAGAACGGGAGGCAGCAGCGCGGTCGATTGTAGATAAGGAATGGGACTGATTATAAGGCCGGTAAGTGAATTGGGAGTTGATATCATGTTGAGGTTGGGCTGCCCAGAGGTCGACGCCGTTTGTTGAAGAAAGGAATTGATTGTAGGCAAGGCGAGCAGGAGTGATGTGGTAAGGAAGAGTGGTAGTTTCAGTTACAGATAGAGTTGCATTGATGTCGCCAATGATGGACCAAGAGAATTGAGCCGAATTACAGGTGTCGGTGATGGTAGGCCAGAAGGAGAGGCCGTCATCATCAGGGATGCCAGGGTTCCAAGGCGCGTAGACACCAATGAGACGATGTTGGAAGCTACGTCCATGCCTTGTTGGAATTGTTAGATCAAGGGCAATCGCTCGACCTGCAATGGTTTCTGGAAGTGGTACATTCTGAACATTGAAGATTCCCTGTTGAACGCCGATAAGGACACCCCACTTTGCAGTATTTCGTGTTCCGGTCGCTCGACCAGGATTTTCATACACAGAGTAACCACGAGTTCGCATATGAGAGCCGAAATTGTGGGCACTTTTTGTTTCACCAATAACGAAAGCATGTGGTCTTGTTGTGGATATTACATCATTGATGGCGGCGATCTTCATCGGGTCGGAGAGCCCGTTCGCATTTATAGCAAGGGTGCGCAAGGGTAGAGGTTGGGTAGAGGAGTGGCCGCTGAAGCTACTTGTATTAGGCAGAGGGATAAAAATAATGTTACAAGAATATAGGAGGAAAAGGATGTGGAACGGAGAGGACAGTGGAGACGAGGGACATATTTTGATGTAAGGTTATGTATAATGACATCTAAGACTTCGACCACTTCTTGATTACCGGCTTTCACAGAGGAGTTTACTGTGCGAAAGGAGTTATAGTGGTTAGGGATTGTAGATGTCATTTCGAAGTGTTGCGTAGGGCATACCTCGTCGTCTTGCATCTGGGCAGCAATATCAACTTCATTCGCTTCCATGTCATCATCAGTGTCTGAGCGGGGTTGAACGGGAGTAGAAGGTTGTTGAGAGTGATGTTGGGTAGTTGGAGTATGGATAGTGGATGTCGGAGCGGTGTCGGTGGCGTTTTGAATGATGTTTGCAGCAGGAGGAATGGTTGGGAGAAGTTGTGATCACATCGCAATAGTTTCTTGTGAAAGGGATTGAAGTGATGATTGTGCATGGCGCTCGCGTTCTGTGAGGTCGGTTACATGTCGTTGTACCGAATGGTGCTGTGCTTCCGTCGTTGCCATATTACCCATGATGTTGGCGGTGGACATGGCGAGCGTTAGACCGTTGAGATCGTTGTGTGCCATCATTAGCTGTGAATTGGCAGATGACAACGCGAACATGTTGGAGACGAGCTGTGTGAATTGTGTTTGCGTGTTGTTTAGTTCACGAACGAGAGTAGATTGGTTTGCGCAGACGTTGTTGAGAGTTTGGGAGAGGGAGGTGTTCTGAGAATGGAGGTTATCGAGTTGTTGACACATATAAGGAGATTCTTGGGATGGGTTTTGGTGAAAGGATGTGGTCGTAGGGATACCAAGTGTGTTGAGATTGAAAAGGAAATCGGGCTTAGATGGAGGTGAAGGGGAATTGGTGAAAAGCTCAAAGGGTTCGGAAAGGAAGCGATTGGTTATAGCAGGGCTCTTGAGGACGGCACAATAGACGTTGTCATTCAAACAAAGGCGGCTCCATCGAACAATAGGGCCTCCAGCGGTGGCATACTTGTGTTCAATGTAACCATCGATCATGGAACGAGCTTGTGGGTAATCGCCGACGTTGTTGATGGCGACCTCGAGACCATATGTGATAGGTATGAACCTTGGTCTTTTGGGTTCCAATAATTGACCATCGACGGAGGGGTAGGTGCGGAAAACGTTGTCGATCTGTGAGGGGTTGACAAAGTTATAAGTGATGCGACCGGTTTGAGAAGAGAGCCAGGAGGATTGTATATCGTAGTGGTGGGAACGGAAGATGGTGTCGAGTTTTTCCTTGATGTGAGACATTTGCGCTCTGTCGTCAGGGACGAAGTAAAGTTGCCTGGATTTGTCGATGCCTTTCATCATTTTCCAGGTTGTTTCTATGCCATCGACGGCATCCAAGATCAAGCGAGTTCTGTCAAGAACATCGGGGCGGGGATTTTCTCGGAGGTGGCCAGTTAGTGAGATGAAGACGTAGTCTAGATTTTCGCCGGAGGAAGGTGAGACAATGTGAAGATGGGGAAGAAGTTGGCCGTCTTGACGCAATTGGTCAATGATACGAGTGAGGTGGGCATGGGCGGAGGTAGAGGTGGTGTGATCCAAGCCACAGACGATCAATTCGAGGCCAGTCAGAGGTATGAGGTTGGCATCGTAAGATAGTCCAGGGGGAGGAGAGTCGGACCGGTCGTCTGAAACGGGAGGCGGTTGGTAGGGGCCAGCGTCGAATTCCATGTTGATGAATTGAATAGGATGAATTGAAAGATAGATAAATGTAAGATAGATTATGAAGAGATAAGAATATGGTGGTGGTGGTGAAACATTGGCCTTGAAGTTGAACAACACCACGACAACACTCGACGACACACGACTCCACAGATGGACAATGAACAACGACCAACGAAGACGACGACGACACGGTCAGGACGCGAAGGACACAGAAAAGCCGAGGGCAACGACGGAGGGGATGGCGACAACGGGGGATGGCGCGTCGTCGCCATCCCCTCCAAAGGTGCGCTTTTTTCTTGCCATGCTGTGACTCCCAATGACATCACACTCAAACTGCAGACAAACCAACGTGCTGGACAAACCAACCATGGTGGCGCGCGATGATCGAACGAAAGACAACGTGGTAGACGGACAGCTGACATTCAACGAGCGCCGCGGGAGCAAGCCAACGGCGGTGCACCACGGACAACCGCGCTCGATGGACGACGGACGTCGTGCGGATTCGCCCCCAGAATGCCCTTCCCAGGGCATGGGCATGGCGAGGGCTAGCGAGCGAGCGAGGGTCGGGTGCTAGCGCGTAACGACACGGCGCTGTCGACAACCTGCGCTGTTCCCCACCCTTGCCACACCTACCCGGGCACTCCTCGTTGTCGTCGGAGGGGTCGATGACGTCCGCGCCTGCGGCGTTTGTGAGCACGGTCGCGGAGGCCGAACATCACCGTGCCTGCGCCCGCCCTGCCCACGTGCCGCCCCCCGCCCTCCTCCATCGACCGCCGCGCATGCATGGGTGCGATCTGGCACATTCGCGGTGTCTGCAGAGCGCCGCGGGAGGTGCTAGTCACCTAGGATGGCTGCATGACCGTCTGCGTGTACATGAAGAACACTGCACTGGCAGTATTCTTCATCACGAAGACGCAATATGGCAGCTGGGACTGCAAACCCGCCGGATACCCCTTAGGTATACCCAAGCCCGGGCTCAGGCCCGAGCCAGGCCAGGCCGGGCCCGGTTATCGGGCCTCGGGCTTGGCTTGGGATATTTCAAAGCCCAAGCCCACAAAAGCCAGGCCCAAGCCCGGGCTTTCGAGCCAAGCCCGAGCCCGTCCATCACTACTTACAAGCGATGGAGATGATTGATGCAGACATGTTGCAGACATGACAGGTGCCGGACTTGCCGAACACCATTACAAGTCCTGGCATAACTCAAAGATGAGTGCGCGAAATCTGCAGGACAGTCTCCTTGACCTTATAAGCTATACAGATATGTATTGGAACGTATATAGAGTATAGAAAAACTGTTTATAACTGAGTGACATACTTGTTGTGACCTACCACGCACACACCACGCGCAGTCTTTTGTGCGGGACCCGCGCGCCACGCACACTACCCGCACCAAGGGGTGTTCACCGGACATTTCCGAAACATCAACCTGTCCGAGATTTGAGAAATCAAGTGCCAGCAGTCATGGCTGATGGCAGCCGTTTTTAGAAGGAGCAGGGGTCTTTTCCGTCGGCTATCAGCAGCTCGATCTTATGCTGATATCGCGGTAGTCTGTTCCTAAACGCGCATGGTTTATGGGCGTAAAAAAAAAAAGATCATGTGCATGTCACGTTTCGTTCTCACGGCGCCCCGACGCGTCTTTAATTAGATACCCTTATTAGTCCTCGCCTGTAGTGTTGACGCGTTTAAACACATATACACCTCTTCATCAAGGCCGAATCTGCTCCCAAATCAGTTCTGAAATTCTCCTCTCCCACCGGAATCAATTTATGTCGCCAAATTCTCGTTGCAGCCCTACCTTTTTGCCCTCATGACTATCAATTGGCCGGGGTAGCTGCTATTTTAGACGGACACGACTTTCTCGCGGTGTCTGCCACTGGATCCGGCAAGACTGCGTATACGTACATGACGCTACTTGTAATCAAGGCCATTCAGAAGGATCCTGGCGAGTTCCGATCTGCCAGATTTCCGCTGAATGCGGCTATCATAGTAATATCCCCTACTACGGCTCTAGAGGAAGATCAGGTAAGTGAACTCCAATTGAGAATATATTGCCACTCATATGGCACACTTTGACTCTTAGGAATCAAAAATTCGTACATTCGGGCTCACCGCGCAAGCTGTCAACAGTATCACGAAAGAAGAAGCGAACAAAAATGATGTGAATATTTGGAAATCAGTTGAAGCCGAAACCGATGTTGTTTTGGTCTCTCCGGAGATGCTTTCGACCCCAGGTTTTCAGTATCTGGTTAATAGCCGAATTTTCTCTGCCCGATTGTATGCGATCTGCTTCGATGAAGTCCATTTACTGAACAGTTGGGGCCAGAGTTTTCGTGTGGACTTCCAGCAAATAGCTTTTGTTCGCCGAAGATTTCTTCGACATATCATTCTGTTTGGAACAACGGCAACTCTTCGAATTGGCCTGCCAATGCAGACAATATTAAATTTCTTGGGTTTCAATGAAGGCAACTTTATTCTCCATCGTCGATCCAATGCGCGTCCAGACATCAAACTTATCGTCCGCACACTCAATGCCACTCACTCCACTGAACGCTTCCCGCAACTAGACTGGGTCCTGAATGCGAAAGGGAAGACACTTATTTTCTGTCCTACCATACGCTTCGGATTCAAACTGGCCGTTTACCTCCATCTCAATCCTCAGAGTTCGGGTCTTGATCAAAATATTCGACTTTTCAATTCCCTCAATACTGCTAATTACAATCGAGAAACTTTGGCACTACTTGAAGGAAATACTAGTAGGTCAAATATCACTATTGCTACCGACAAACTATCCGTTGGCGTCGACATCGCAGACTTCCAAACCGTTGTCATAATTGACCCCAAAAATATGGATGATCTGTGGCAGAAGGCGGGGCACGTCGGCCGCGATCGGTCAAAAGTGTCCAATGCAGAAGTCGTGGTTTATTTTCCGAAGGAAGTCGTAAAGGCTGCGGAGCATTTTGCAGAGGCTTTAGATCAGCCCGCGTTTGAAGAAGAAACTTCGAAAAGGAAACGCAAACGTACATCAAAGAAGGCTGTCAATGGTGGGAACTCCGAGGACGTCGATGAAGATACAGCGAGCCTGTACAGATTTATTACGGCACCATGTAAGCACGTTGAAATCGACCGTCAGTACGGCAACAGCAACGACGAACCGTGTTCTTCAGCGTGTCTGACTTGTGCAACATCCCCTCCATCGACAATGTCATCAGACGACTGTGTATGCAGTGGGTGCCACCCCGAGGCGCCTGCCATCCCTCTTTCCAAAGCAACACGGCCCAAACAGGTCGCCGTCAACCTTCGTGTCACCAAAGCCATGCGCAGTCTTGGAACCCAATCACTCGAAGAATTTCGCGAAGAAATCTACTTCAGCACCGCGGACGATATATCTACCGGAATGGTCCCCATATTTTCTTTTCTCCCCGACGCTACAATCAGCGCACTCCTCGACAACTTCCCCACCCTTTTATCTAAATCTACCATCGAGCCTCTTATGCAACCGGACCTCGCTGACAGTCACAATGCGGCACGACAACTTCTTGCACCATTTCTCAAGGACAATCCATACATTGTCGATCGAAGCTATGATTTACTGTCTGTACTCTGGCGCCTTCACCTCACATTTGACGGTATCCGGGAGGAGAAGAAACAAGCGCAGAAAACGAAGCGGGACGCAAGACGCGTGGATAATGGCATTAGGGACGAGGACTAGGTATAACTATCCAATCCTCCGTTGTACTATCTGAACTATAGGCAATCTAAGTTTAATCAGTATCTTCTCCATCGCCTTCGCCGTCGCCATCGCCGTCTGAGTCCGACTCGGAGCCGCCTTCCAATATTTCGTCAACGGTTGACTGGATGTCGCGCTCTGACAGGGACCGTGCAATTAAGCGCCCACCGGATACAACGTTCGTGAAGCGCAGTGTCTCCGGTGGTTGCCCTATGAATTCAGGAAATAAATCATCGTTGTCAGAATCAGAATCGGAATCAAGTTCCCGGTCGATTAGTACATCTGGTAATGTGTCGCCATCTTCATTATGAGCTTCGGGGGCATGGCCATCCAAGTCTTCATGAGGGATTGAGATTTCTGTTTGCTGGCTGAGATTGCGTGAGTGTGTACTTTTGTGAATCCACTTCTCTAACTTGCTGTTTGCCAGATTTGCTGCACCCTTTTGGTAATCGTCCTTGAAAACGTCTGCGTCAAATGTTCGGCTGGTATGGAAGGAGTGGAGCTCCGTGCTTTTGTAGACGCTGAGCAGGGTATGCAATTCTCCAAGGTGCGCTACTTCGGCATGCTTTCCTGATCTTTTCTGAAGGCCAACGCCATCGAACCAGGAGAGTTTAAGACGTGCGACATGGTGGAGATTTCGCGACCAGGTTTTGCGGATGAATTTGTCACCATAATCCACACCTTTGCGTTCCACAACGGCCTCGAGCAGGCGATTGAAGTACTCCTGCACGAAGTCCCCTGCAGACCAGTGCCCTGCAAGTCCGGTGAGATTTACCAGTGTCATTTGAAGTAGTCCACGGCGTAATTCTTCACTCGATTCGATTTCTAGCATTGCAATCATCTCGAGAACGTAGGCCATGTACTTTGCATGTGACGATCCTGCAAATGTAAAGACCATAGTCTTAACGATCTCCCATACACGTCCAACATCGCCTTCTGCAGTGGCTAGGGACAATTCGCGAGCCATCATTGCCTCACGCATGAATGCAATAGAGCGGGCAAGGACCTGATCACCGGAGAAATTGGGATTGGGCTTGATTTCAGGTGGATGGACGAACGTTGTCTGTGAAGTGGGAATGATGGTGTCTGTGGGTAGAAATTGAGCACCTCGCATGATCCGTTCTTGGGCGCGCATGCTCGTAAATGACTGATAGAGTTTTCGGGCGCCTAATTGGAGATCCTCGTACGAGGGCAGATTCTTCTTCATTGCGAGCTTATTGAAGTGTGCGAACAGATCGTCTGTTACGAGTCTTTTTTGAAAAAAAAGTGAGTTCTTTAATCCTGAGCCGCGCCCCAAATTTTGTCGTCAGTTTCGGTACTGTGAGAAATTCTTGGTAATCAACCGGCCCGGTCTTGGAATCCCTGGCTTGTTCTGCTGTCTCATCCCATATATTTGCTATTTAAATTCTACAGATAACATGTTGGATGTATCAAATATATTCTTATAGCTTTATATTGTATTTTAGTGGGGAGTTTGTGTCGTATTACAATGGCCATCGCGGAACATCGAACACTGAGTGACACATTCGGAGATTGAAGCTCCGCTTGAAAATGAAATCAATGTTGATTTCACTCTTGCAGCAGCAGCACCCTCTCCACCACCGCGCGCCGTGTGCCCCTCCCTCCATCGAGGATGTGGGCAGGCGCGAGACAGCTGCGCCTAGAACGACACGCCACCACGTGCACCGCCGCCAGCCGCCAACCCGCGCGTGCCACGTCATCACCGGCCTACAACAAGCGCGAACGCGCAGCCCAAGGCACCCCACCCAGCAACCAACGGAGTGCCCGCGACTCGCGACACACCGCAAGGCCCGGCACCCAATCGCGCACCACGAGGTACCGCCACCGCGAGCGGGCGAGCGAGCGCCGCAGAAGAGGGAGGGTGAGGGAGGGCAAGGAGCGCTGTCGCCGCACAACAACGGAACCCATACCAAAGCGGCCACCCCGCTCCCAATTCGCCGTCTCCACCGCCTCCACCTCTCCCACCTCCTCCTCCACCCCCACATCCAGCCGCAGCCGCACCACCACCACCTCGACCACCTCGCCCCTCTCCCCCTCACGGTGCCACGCCCCCGCCTCCGACATCCACAACAACCCAACTGTGGCATCCACGGCCACTGCCACGTCGCGGCGGCGCAGCAGCGGCAGCGGCTCGACGTCCGCCTCTAGCGCGACCGGCGACGGTGCGGGCGATGGCGGGTTCCCAGTCGGGCTGGGCGCAGCGGGCGCGGGCTGGGCAGGCCGGGCGCGTAAGGAGCGGGCGTAGCCCGGAGCTGGACGGGTATGGCGCGGGCGACGGGTACATCAGCAACGATGGACCAGCGCCACTTCCAGGCTCGGCGGCAACGCGCCGGACCTACACCCGTGTGCGTATCCGTACGACGACGCGCAGGGCGGCTCGTCCGACGTCACGCCCGCGGGCGCCACGGGCGATAGGAACGGGCGCCGCGGGAGCCAGCCAACGACAGGTATCACCCGACGGCGCTCGAATGATGGCGCCCGACGGTGCACAAATGGGCGGGACGGTGGTGGGTATAATACCCACCCCATCATAATACCGTCTCCACGTACTATGAAGCCTGCAATATGCAGGCTTCTGAGGCGGGGAGATGCGACTTGATGGGGTTTCGCCGCTAGGATGTGCAAGACATGCCTTGCCTCGCGTTGCCTTGCTCAAAGTCACTCAAGCATGCACAACATACACAGAGCAGCTCTATGTACTTCAGAACACATCCCGATGCACGCGCAATGCACGCAACCATCCGCGCACAGAGCTGCCGCAACACGCCGCGCACGCACTTTGCGCGCACTTGGAACAGAAGCTGTGGTAGTCACATGACCTGACGCACTAGTGTACACAAGTCACACTCCACCCAAGTGCCGCCATATACGGGCTTGCACAAGCACACACAGCACCTCACAGCACTCTCAGAAGTCGCTACAAGGCCTAGAATATTTTGCATACATATGGAACACATCCCGGACATTAATTGGACAAATATTGCATCGGAATTCAGATGGCACACATGCAGCACCAAGTGCATGCTTAAGTGCCTTATTTTTAGCATTTTATTCTGTAGCTCACCATTTGCTCACCATTGTTTTGTATCTAGCTTTTTGGACAGTTTGTCTCACACCTTTCTGCCACTTTAGATAAATTGAATATGAGCTATTGCTTCCTTAGTATTTAAATTCCTGTAACTTGCTCAAACAAAACAATATACTGGCAAAATTCTATGGACATGGTAAACAATTCTGGGGACCAGATGGAAGAGGAGACAGAAATTCTTGGGACATGGGGAACAATTCTGGGGAGTGGAAAAATCTGGCAATCTGGGGCAGGAAGATAGGAAGAAATTCTGTACATAAGAAAAAGGGACCTGGAGACTGGATATCTGGAGCAGGAAAAGAGAACAGAAATTCTGAGGACATGGAAACAGTTCTGGGAACTGGGGGATATATTTTTATAGTATAAAAGCAGCTTAAGAGCCTCTAAATACAATGTTGATACAATGCATCTTTACTGATATACAATATGTTTGCAATAGAAAATATATATACTTTACCACCTTATATCAAGCCTACTGTAGAATTCTGAATATTGGAACATACACTGTGCTCTTGGTGTGCCTCAGGACTTCAAGCATATAGCTATTAGATAGTTATAGTATACTTATCTCAAAATATCTTCTGGTATATTTAGACCAAATTTAGACCTTTGGATATACTTTGCAGTGGCAGCTGTGGCACTGCCCTCTATTGTAATTCAGGAATTCCATGATTTGGGCTTGATTTGGGCAGTCTGTGCGGCTTGACTTACTTATAAAAAATATACAAATATACAAATTCTAAATTTAAAAAAAGACTCAATGCCATGCCATGCTATGCAATGGCCACTAAACCAAGTTTGAAAGTATAACCTATAAGAAATTAATCACACTTATGATGATTTATGAAGAAAATAAGTTTACCTCCAGCAGTCAAGAATGCGAGCGTCTAGAACCAAAAACGCGAAGTCCCGGCTGTTGTAAAAGTCAACCTTCTTGAGATTTGATGGCTTCTTATGCCCAATCTTCGAAGCACTGTGCACAAGACGTGAAGGATCTTCAGTTAACGGTGGGCCCCAATGTGATTCAAAGATTCGGCTCAGATTGGTCCATTCAGTATGCCACCATTCAAGGACGGGTTGAACGATACGCATCGACTCGAGGTTGTTGTCATGGAACTGTAGATATTCCTTGAGCTGCACCATCTTCTCAAAGGTTAGTCCATCACCACCAATGGGGAATAGACGGTCCTTGAACGAGTCGCTTGTTTGTCCTGTCTGTTCCAAAAAATCCAATAGCGCAGCATTGAGATCTGTTGTGACTGTTTCATTGCGACTGCTTGATGCCAATGGGTGTACTTTGGAAGCCTTGACTTCGAGAGGCTGTTTAGCAGCCTTAGTTCGATAGCGTAGTGAGATTTCAGGCTCAAGGAATGCGAGGGATGGAATATGATGAATGAGTGTGCTGAGCCACTGGAGCATGCATATCTCCGCAATGTGCGTGTTGTCAATAAGCTGGTGGAGACCATGAAATGTCAGTGCTGTTCGAGGGTGCGCGGATCGGAATTCTTGTACATTCTTCAGATCGAAGGCCGAAATATCGACACGGCTGTCCAGTTCAATCTCGTAGTACGTCGCCGCAAGTCCAATGTTGAGTCGATTTTGGCGCCCAAATGCAGTATCTCGCTGGACGAGGTAGTTTTGGACGTTATCGAGCCGGATAATACCAATTGTTGCGGGGTCAAGTCCATGCGAGAGGGTCAATGCAGCTTCGCATTCTGCAAGTGCATCCATAGAGCGAATAACTGTGTTGTAAGAGGGCATATCACCTATGCGACTGCGATACCGAAAGAGATCGAATGGGGCCTTCGATCCAAAATATACGAGAGCACTTGCTAATGGAAGGAGTTTGGCGCGCGATGAGCGCGAGTAGTTGATACTACTTATTACGTTGACAGCAACCTTCAGTCATGCTCGTAAATATGATGGTGCCAAGTTTTAGATTGAGATAAACGCACCAGATGTGGTGGGCGCTTAGTGCGCACCGGTTTTACGCCATCTCCGTTACGAGGACGACGAACTGCCAGTTTGTTGACAAGATCCCAGAGCAGCGGTTGGTGTGCTGTGATAATGTCTTCCGCCCTCTCGAACGTCAGGGCACCAATATCGCGCCACTCGATCTTCTTTTCGCGTTGGAGCCCTTTATTTGATAGCGAGAGATGAAGGCCACTTGAAGTTGCAATCGCAGATTCGGCTTCCCGCGTGAGCTTCTTCAGGATAATCTGCACAGCAAATGAGGTGAGAGCCGCGCGCACAGGCTTTACGTCGCTGTAAGGGGCATCTGTAGAGTACATGGACATGGAGTTTCGTTCAAGCCGGCCGTAGGAATGCCTGTACCAGCATTCTAGGATTTTTGCAGGAGGATATTTGACATGCCCGTTGAAAAAGTGTTGCAGAGTAGCTGTAATAGATTCGCGCAAAGTATCCCACTGCTTCAGACGAGGGTCTTGTAAGTCGAGCGCCGTGTCTGTAAAATCGAGGTCCGTGGTTGCCTGAGAAGTATAGAAGAGTGCCTTGCTGAAAGTCCAATCGAGTTCTTGCTTCAGAAAGCCGTGAAAAAGCTTAACCTTGTCAGAAATGGTAAGCGCTGACTTCTTTCCGCGTTTACGACGATCCGTAGGCAATGGAGTATTCTCTTTTCCGTAGGACTTTCGTTTTAACTGGGAGGAGGCTTTAGGTGTTGCCAGAGCACTGTAATGTGGCTGAATGGGGGAGAAAGCAGTAGAATAATAGCCAGATACCCCTGTACCAGGAGTATTCCAAGATGTAGAGTAATTAGCCAAGGGAGTGTGCGTATTAAGTTTATAAGGAGTGTGTAGAGCATCAGTTTGTTGAGATTCCGACATGAGAAGCCTTAGTTTGCATGTAGATTAAGCAGGGAATTATGTTTACAGCAAGCAGACGCGCAGACGCGTCGTGTATATTAGTCACATGGTACATCGTGGGAGTAAATAGCGTGGAAAAATTGTTACGCCAGTATACACGCCGCGTTTGCAAGCAGACTCCGAATGCCAAGTTGATCGACTTTATCATCAGCCGCATTTCGGAGTCTGCCTACGGGAGACTAATATCGCGGGCGGTTGACCAACGAGCGATAAGATTCCTGTTTGTCTGAGCATATAAGCTCGTTATCCACTCGCTCAAGCAATAACTAATACACCGTTGTACATACAATACTTAGAAATATAATTTAAGGACTTTGTTAGCTGGAGGAGTATGATAACTAGAGGTAGTTGTTGCAATTGACATTGCAGCAGATGAGTATGCTCTCTTGCGAGAATCACCGGCGGTTGGCGTCGAAGTCATCTCTTCTGCAGGGGGTGGGATACTTTGTGCTTGTAAGCCTCCGCCTGTTCCTACACCTTGACCGCCTTGACTTCCGTGATCTGATGACATTTCTTGATCTTCCATCGTGCCATGCGCTGTTTTCTCCACGGGCTCGACAGCATCACTGTTGGGGATACCCCACCTGTCTCGGAAACCTCTCGTTAGCTCTGCTTCTACACCCATCTTCTCCTCCTCCGATCGACTGATATGGGACGCGAGCCGAAGTGGAATAGGAATTGGGGGTAATGTGGTGTCAGCACTCGTGTGGTCGATGTGTTCACTGATCATATGGTAAATGAAGTTATATTTCCAGAATGTTTTGTCGCACATCGAGCATTGGAGAGGGATATTGGTGCATGGCGAACTCTGGGTAGAGGTACACGCTGAAGAATACCGTAGGCCGGCGTAGTGGTATTCACAGTCGGATAGGATTGACGGACTTTTTCCGGGACGAACAGTGAGGTGTGTTTTGCACTTTCCCTCCTGGCCGCACCATCCGCATGGATTGGGCCCGATCGACGGTACATTTTGCTGGAGAGCATGGGTGTAAGTATTCATACTCGGAGTGAGAGTGCAATTTGCATACCATAATTGTGCCAAGGCTGATATCTTCATCGTCATTTAGGTACCACTCGAAATCCGCATCCCGTACTCGTAAAGCAAGAAGAATGTGTTTACCGACGTGATCCCTCATCTGTGTAAGCTTCAACTCAGCCTTGCAGAGCTTGCAAGCGATCCTATCCTTCCCAAGAAGTTTCTGGAACGGTGTCGAAGATGTGCCATTTGCCTCGGGGGTGATATAGAGCCCAGATGTTTGAGTCGACGAAAGGGAATATGGTAATGCACAATCCGCGATAGAGATCTTTGGCAAAGTAGTTAGATTCCCAAGAAGTCATTTTCACCTGGGGAGAGCGAGGCCCAACATTCGTCCATTACTGATTTAAGATCCCTATGCTTCAGAGCCCATGCAATGTCGTCGCCAGATTCCCCAGCAGTAATAGCAGGCTCAAGCGGCGTGAATCCGGCTCCAGGGACTCGTAAGATGTAGCTTTTCTGCGATGTAACACCTTTATTAGACTGAACGCGTATGTACTTTCGTGTCCAGACCCAATCGAAATCGTCGCCCGCATGCTGTTCCTGATTAGCTGGTGTTAAATGAAGAATCTGTATAGTAACTGTTGTTGATTTTGTGCCCGATGCTGAGAGATCGTTGACTGGGAGAGATTTGAGTTCTCTTTGTGTACCGCGCTGCTGGAAACTGATCACCTCTCCAACTGCGAAGCAAATTTTATCGGGGAGTTGTACTAGGAATCCACCAAGATCGCCACGCTTCATAATATGAGTTTGATCGGGGAGACCATCCGGATCGTTGAGTGCGTGTATACGCTGTATAGACTCGTTGATTGTGATATCGCGTACTCGAAGATTCCGCTGAATTGACTTCCGCGCCCTCTCCGACACGAGATATTCAGCAACAAGCGCGTCAATGTGCCGCGGCTTCGAAAGCCCAACATCGAAATACGGGCTCCGTTTGCGTGAGGTTGAAGGATTTAGTACCTCTTCCAAAGGCGCTTCAGATTCTTGCAAAGGATTTGAATTGTCGGCCTCAAACTCGTCATCATCATCATTGTCCACATCGACTCCAGGTCCCGCAGTGCCTTCGTCCGAGTCCACTTCGACTGCGCGAGTTAGACTGCCTTGGAGCCTTTGCGGATCGGAGTCATCGTCTTCATCGGCATCTGTCTCGTTGATAACGGCTCGTGAACCAACGTAGTCACCTTCAGGGCGGAGATGATCGATTTGGGGATTGGAAAATAAAGTGTCCCAGTCGACAGAATGCCCTTCAAGGTCAAGGGAAAACTCATCCAGCAGGCGATCAGCAGTATTTCGCCCAGCAAGATAAGATTGTGTTATGTCGACGTCACCAACGCAGACATCGCCTGTCCATGTCTCTGGATTGAGATGATCTCCCGCACGGCTACCGCGAATATTTCGCCTCTTGTGCCCTTGATACAAGTCAGGGTTTCTCTCAAAGATGGCATTGATTTCGGCGCCAACACTGAGCTTGTGTGCGAGCTGTAAGATATCAAAGTTTCGTGCATGGTCTTGCATCCGGACATTTGAAAAAATCCCTTCCAACCGGTCAGAACCTTCGAAGAGGATGTGGTAATCAAGGTTCGGGTCTAAAACCTTCAAGCGTGCGGCGGTGTAAAAGACACTTTTTACAACAGATTGTGAGTCCGCGAACAGTGCGCTATTCATAAATCCTCCTCGGTGTTTTAGGTGCATAGCGGTAAGCAGATGGGAATATGTTGCGAGAGATTTAAGCTGATCTGATAGTGACATATCGATATTCATAAATGGTTCAAGGAAGTAAGAAAGAAGAGTTGCCAGAAAACGGATTTTTCGAAGGCGATATGCAAAGTTGGGCTCGGTAGATGGGGGTGGGGCCTTCTTCGATCCATCAAGAAGGTGCGTCAGTAAATTTACTGCCAATGGTACGTTTTGCTTGTCTGCTGGATTCAGAAGCGCATCAGCTTGTGTCTCCGTTAACCCAGACATTATTTGGAGCGTGCGTTTAAAATCTTCGCGCGTTAGAAAGGTATCTGCGATCTGTATCCCCTTTTTTGATCTGATCATTGACGCGAAGCGCTTGATGATGTGTTTAGGATCGCTTGTCATAACAAGACCATGGCGTCCGGTAAAGTGATTGAAACCTGGGAGACTGTATAGACACTTCCCAATCTCAGAATTAGGATCGATTTCCTCGAGAATTCCCAATTTGTAGCGCATTGACCGAAATGATGATTCGCCGTCAGTTGCCAGAGTAAAAATAGGACCGTGTTTGCGTTCTCCATCAGGATGTGTTCTGTATATCTCGAGAAATCGTGCGACCCAGTTAGAAAGTTCATCGCCCACTTCACTTTTGCAAGACGGAGATAGGACCAGTGGAGAAGGGTAGTAATTATCGTGTCCTGTGGTCGGAGCGAGAGCAAGTACCGTACCATCCTTTCCGTGATGGCACACAGCTGGATTATCAGACAATGCCTTTGATAGATCAGCAATATCTTGAAAGCTGTCGACGTGAAGCCCATTTGGTGCCTTGCTAGAGTGTTCCCGGCATACACCTAGTATACACCCGTTTTGATGATCATACCGACATGCCTCTTCCAATGCGACTCCATCAATCATTAGTGTTTGACCGACGAGGTGGTTACTAGGAGCCGGTCGTCCATTCTCTCCAAGAATTGAAGATATATTGCGACTGATTTCGGGATCGTCTGGTACTCCAGTTGAGACAGTAAGTTCAGGAATAGGCTTTCGCCGTTTGACTGTGGAATTTGATGGGTATGATTCTTCTTTCTGGAAGACATAGAGTAAGCGCGATCCACCAAGTGCTGTAGCTAGAAATGCAATGTCGAGCTGTCGTGTAGACCAACCAGAGCGCGGACGATAAACGCCTTCGATAGCACGCTGAAGTTTTGAATAAATTGCGGCAGGTGATGCACCATTGCATATACTGATTGACAGAATGGTAGATACACCGCCGATTTTATGCTGTGATAGGAGCATGATCAATCGTTTATAATCGTCGACTTTTGACTTCAGGCGCTCATGGGCCATACGCTTTGTACGAAGCTGAAAAATGAATAGATTAAACGACCAAGATTGGCAAGCTCCACTAAATATAGAACATTACCTTCGTTTCCGTGCGTCTCAATCTTTTCAACAAATCGAGCATCAATTTTCCGGCCTGATAGTGGTTGAGATAAATCCACGGTGTATGGGGTAGCGCATCGCCAGTAGCTTGTGACATGAACTTTGAGAGCACTTCAGAGCCGACAAGACCCTTGCAAGCAGAGCAGTTTCCCCGATTCAGATCATCTTCGGTGGTCAGGTACTCCTCGCAATCTACTGAACGAAGTCTAACTTGTTCACCATTAATTCCCTCCAGTGTCCAAGGCATCGTCCGGCGCTCATGTTGGTGATAAGCGTAGGTGTCCCAAATCGATCCCGGAACCCAATGTACCCACTGCCCGGGGCAGGGTGGGATGAGGTGAGATTTTGACGTAGATTGGGAATTATTATTTCTTGATCGCTGCCGCGTAGGTGTATCATCTGTCGAGGATTGATTTCGAGTGGGGCGATCATCCTCTATCTCGGTATTCTCGTCAATAGAAGGTATTACAAAATTAGTTCTGTGGCGATAAGATTCTGTTTGTGTGAATGTCGGATGTGTCGCACGCGGTGTAGATGATGGACCAGCACCGGGGGTACTTGGCATGTGTGTATTTCCTGAAATAACTGAAGCACCATGTGCATGTGGAATTCGAGGGCTTGTAGGAACTTCCAGGTAAGTATTTGAGGCTAATGAACGATGCTGAGAATCAACGTTCCGAGTCATACATAGATGAATTGTGATTGAATTCTCATACATGATGTTTCAAATGCAGTCACTCTCGCTTTCTCCGCCCTCCGTTGCTCCCTCCAATTGCTGAGACTCCTGTCAAACCTTTCCTTCTCCTTCTTGCAGCTTGGAGTTCCTCGATGTTCGACGATTGCCTTTGTCGACCTTGTCTTTCCAATTTTATAGAACTTGGAACAGATATCACATTTGAGGTAATCTTGACCAGATGCGGCATCGTAATACACTGGAAGCTGTGAAGATCGTCCCCCTTGCGTGTGGAGAACTGTTACCAGCTCTTCTGGCTCTCGAAGGATGGTATTGAAGTAGAGACCGAGGTATGCTGGAATTGCCATGGTCAGATACTAGCAGAAATAACAGAACCAGTCAAGAACATAGTGATACAACTATTATATAGCATTGATATATAGTTATACATAGTATCTACTGCGTCTACGTGTGCAAAAACCATGGAAATAGCTCCCAAGATGCGTCAAACGTCGTAGAAGAGGCATATCTTGGGTACATCAGCATGAGATCGAGCTGCTGATAGCCGACGGAAAAGACCCCTGCTCCTTCTAAAAACGGCTGCCATCAGCCATGACTGCTGGCACTTGATTTCTCAAATCTCGGACAGGTTGATGTTTCGGAAATGTCCGGTGAACACCCCTTGGTGTGGACTCGAGGAGCTTGGATGCACTGCGGCGTCAGCTGACTGCAGAGCTGAGGCCGTTCACAGTAACTGGATCATGACACGGCGGACATTCAACTGTCAGGTCGTGCCGTCGCTTGCGCTGTCAGGTTATTGCAAGGTTATTGTTAGGTTGGTGTTAGGTACTGAGCGAGGATGGAATTCTAGTCACAGTAAAATATATAGATAACAAAAATGATACTAAGGATTCAATAAAGCCCATACTGACCCGAAAAAGATAATTAATAACAGAACGGGAAATACTGTGACCGGAATTCCATCCTCGCTCAGTACCTAACACCAACATAACAATAACCTTGCAATAACCTGACAGCGCAAGCGACGGCACGACCTGACAGTTGAATGTCCGCCGTGTGAAAAGTGGATATTTGTTAATAAGAGCTACGAGGGTCCGAAAGCACGGGGCCGCACACGAAGACCAATGCTGATCTCGATCACACCTCCACGCCCACTATCCACCCCGTACCAGCCTCAGCTCTACGTCATTGATTCACCCCTGTTCCATCTCTCTGCATCGAACTTCAACCCGAATAACATTCGACGACAGTGTTGAACAGGTTGGTGTGGTGGGTGAGAGGCACAGAGAGTGGAGCGAATTTGAACGTGCGAGGAACGATGACAAAAGTGTCGATAGTCCGCGCACAGCACGGAGATAGTGCGTGGAGGGCAAACGAATTCAAGGACAGCTATCGTCGCGGTATCCTGATAGAGAATGTGAGAGGCATGAAACGGAGAGGAACTGATTGTACATACTGACCGTGCGGGTAAATAGCGTTACTAGCATTCAAATCTGTTTCGCCAGAGTGCTGTTGCGATGTAGGGGGTAATTGAGGTCGTGAGTATCGGAGACGTGGTCACGGGGCGCTGGGGCACTGCCGGACCAAGAGGGAAAATGGAGCGTCGGAACATGCACTGCGATCCGCGAATGCATTACGCATTACTTATGGTGCGTATCCCCGAACCTTGCACGTATGAGCTAAAGGCCAGCGTGGTCAGATAAGGTGTACACTCAGGGAAATGCGACAAACGGCGTAATGGACGACAAATACCAAGTTGCGAACGACGTGGTTGAACTCGTGAAAAGGGTGTTGCGGGTGTTGTATTCGGCCTCCCGGATGGTGATGGCCCCGACGTCGATGTGCATGAGCCTTATGTCGTATTCTGCGAGATGGTAAAATTCTGGAATTAGTGGCGGAGGACAAAGGGCTGAGCAGCGCGAAGGATAGAAGTGGAGAGAGGGCGGAGAGGCTGGGAAGGAGGTAATGAAGGCCCAAGGGGCGGCGTGGAGAGATAGGATAGACGCAAAGGGCTCACTTTCGGTTTCGTAGACCAAGTAAAGCACGTATGCCTCATCTATTGCCTTGAGGGCGCCAATATCGTTGTCTTTGGCATGCTGCAAACTGTGAAGAGTGCAGCCGGGTTAATGTGCTGGGATATGGGTCGGTCGCAATTGTAGCGTTTGAATATACGGGCAGAGAATTCGATGCTTGACGACGGCGATGTGAGGGTTGACCATGGCTTGGAGGACGATGTTCTCCGTGTTCCACGCAAAAGTTGGGCCACAATGGCTGCGCCGCGTCAGATGCGTCGCGCCAGGTAAAATAGGAGTGAAAACATACCGTTGAGGGTATCGGCTTTCTAAAGTTTGTCCACCAAGTTCAACATGGAATTACGCGCGATGTTTCGACGTCGAAAGCAGCGTTCGGTCAGCAGTTTGCCAGCTTAGCGCAGACACGCAGGGCTGCTGAGACAATATAGCAAAGACGATAGGGAAGCCAGCGAATGCGAGAACACGAGCCACCAAGAGCCAGGAGTAACCTGGAGTAACGAAGGAGTGGTGTGTGCCGCTGTGCGGGGCGTTCTGGTTGCGGAATCATCCGGTCCGGAATCCCAACCCCAACTTTTCCAACTTGCGAGTCCTTGTCTGTCCTCGTCTCTCTCCAAGTCAGAAGGACTATCTGTCTAATCTATCCATGTCTTCTGCATCCGCGTAATCTCTTCTCAAGCACCCATCCGCGTAATCTCTGCCCAAGTACCCATCAGGAAAGCCTCAGATTTCTCAACCTCCCTATCTCAGTGACAAAGCTCGTTCTTTCGTTCATAGCAGTGCAACAGCAGTCTCTGCGACTCTGGAAGACATCGTATGGACTATGGACATAGAAGTGCGTGTGAAGTACTGCTCTATTGGAATCTCGTATGTCATAATTTGGTCTTATGGACGTTAAGTATCCTATATACGCAAGTCCTACATTTGTGAGACGCATTTCATGCAAATTTCATGTTATATATCTGCTCTTCTCAATTGACGTGTATGGCTTCGATAGGAATTTAATGCTTTCATAAATTTGGCGAGCGCTGTAGATCTCTGCTCATCGACATACGGTGCGGGTGAAGAACAAGGATACGGCACGCCCGATTTCAATCGCTGCCAGGAAGGTATAACAAACTACCGTATTATCGAAAGATCATAGACGCACTGCATATGTCACGATATACGTGTAGCTGTCAATCGCATAGCGTTCAATTTATTATGCGGGATGAACAATACCTATCGGGTTACATATAGCGGTGAGCGGATTGACGCTGAGCAGCATGCATCAGCACATGCCATCTCAACGCTGTGATACTCGGAAGTTGGAACAAAAAGGCGATGCGCACTAATAATATACTTTAAGACATATTGGCGATGCACGCGGCAGATGAGTGGGAACACGAATACAGCTACGTGGGCATTCGTTCCTTCCTTTCGATTACGACCGACAACCAACGCTGCGGGAGCAACCAGATGCAACACACACCCCGAATCGGGACAAACCGAAGTGCAACACATCGAAGAGATATTCAACACATTGGCCGAATATGGACATTGATGATGTCTTTTATGTGTTGCACTTCGCATGAATGTGTTGGTCTTCTTTTTCACTGTGTTGCACTTCAGCCCTCATGGTTACCCGGCATATCGGCTTGCAGTAAATGTTGGAAGTCTGAATCATTGCAGCTCGTGTGCTTTGATACTTGTTAGGGTTCGTGTTAGTGTTTGCTTTAGGGTTTTTTTTAGGGATTAGGGCTTAGGGTTAGGCTTTAGGGCTTAGGTATATATATATTGAAGGTTTGGAATATTGGGAAGGTAATTTAGGGGTTTAGGGGCTTAGGGGAGCAATGTCCTGGTTTTGGATGCAGCGCGATGCCGGTATTATGTAATTGAACTCAGCATTGTGCCGTGTGCGGCGTGTCAGTGATATACTCTGCTTGAATGTGTTGCACTTTAGTTACAAGTGCTGCATCTCGGTGTGTATGTGTTGCTGACGTGAGTGTTGCATTTGGTATATCCTCCCAACGCTGCGATGCAAGCACCTACTGGCATAACCGACGCCTCTCAGTCAAGCGGCGATCCTGCTCCCCAAGCGCCAACGGGCAGTAACATCGTCGTCGATACCATCGATAAAGGACTCGACTTGACGAATACCCTTGCGGCCATCGTGAAAGAAGTAGCAGAGGTCCTTCAGCATGCGCCATTCGTGAAGACGCTCACGGGAGTCATCCTACAGTTTATCAAAATCCGAGATGTACGTCTGTACTTCTCTGGTGGCATTCCTTGTCTATACATTGACGTCGAATTTCACAGGAGCTCAAAACGAACAAGGAGTGTTGCCGTGAAATTATAGACAAAGTACTCGCCCTGTCGCGTTGGATCTGCGACAAGCTAGCGGTTATTGCGACGTCCGGCGAGCGGGCCAAGGAGAATTTGGCACAAGTGGAAAATTCGCTCACTTCTTGCACTAAGTGAGTAAGACCAATTCATATCGTGATAATTGCAAGTCTAAATTCCAGCAAAGCACGCTCACCGACATTTTGGGAGAACTGAAGAAACACCAAGCTCGACCGAAATTGGCCAAGTTTGTAAGCCGTGGCGTCGAAGACCTGAATAAACTCGATCGTTCTGTGGACAACTTGGAAAAACGACTCTTAAGGGTACGTCGGCAAGATTACAGTAACCATGCACATCCTTTCATAATTTTCTTTGATACAAGGACATGGTTTTCGACATAAAATTGCAGCAGGGCGTGCCAGTCAGTAGCGAAAATACGGATCCAGCTTTGCAGTAAGTTTTTACGTGGCATCTTTCGGATTTTAGAATGCTAATCAATCAGTAGCCCTTCCACCGAGGGTCACGACGATATCCTCCCGCCAAAGCCATACTTGATAGTCGAGCGTGAAGTGCAGGTCGACATCGCCCTTCGCATCCTTCTCAGCATGGAGCCCTCCCGAATTGCAATCCTCGGAGGAGGTGGATTCGGAAAGACCACTTTGGCGCGAGCCATTCTTCACGATCCAAAGATTGCCGAGCGCTACCATTCTCGATACTTCTTGTCCTGCGAGGCGTTTACTGATGCCGATACCCTGCTTCTGGGTATTGGCAGTATGCTCGATATCAAAGCGTCGCCAACCGCTATGCTCGCGTCCATCCGACGTAGGCTAGAGACATCGGGCACGCTACTTTGTCTCGATAACTTTGAAACACCGTGGGAGCCCTCTGCCACTCGCAGCAAGGTCGAAGAATTGCTGGCATCCATCGCCGACATTTCTAAATTGTCCCTCATCATCACCACCCGCGGTACGCAAAGGCCGTCCAAAGTCGCATGGTCGCATCCTCTCCTCCCCCCTTTATCACCCATATCTTCCGAGAGTGCGCGAAAAATTCTACAGACCATCTGCGGGCCAGACTTTATTATCGACGAACCCACGCAAAACCTTCTTGATGCGGTCGATGGTATTCCTTTGGCAATCACTCTAATATCCAACCTCCTCCGAGATGGCGAAAGTTTGCACTTGTTGTGGAATCGCTGGTTGAAACAAGAGACAAAGATCGTCGAGAATGGTGGTGATGATCGGGAGTCGAATCTCAACACATCGATAGCAATCTCAGTATCTAGCCCTAGGATAAAAAAGGATCCCGGCGCCATCGCTCTCCTCGCTGCTCTATCTCTACTCCCGAATGGTTTTCCCTCCACTTCTGTCGAGCAACTGGGAACATATCTTGGTATCAATGATGTCCATAAGGCTGTACACACATTGCAAGCGGTCGCATTGATCAAGCCGAATGACACTATCTCGTCTCCCCGAATCCAAATGCTCTCACCTATTCGACTCTTCTGCCTCGGTTTTCTTTCTTCTGATGTTTCTCTGGAGCTCGAAAATGTCACCAACTATTATATCAGCATTTTGTTATGGGCTTCAAATGCAGTTGATGATGCAGAATGTTATGCTCAGGTTGTTTCAGAGATTCAGAATATCCATTCAGTCTTTCAGAGAGTGTTCAAAGTCGGCTACTCCCAGGACATCACTCACCTCATATCTGCCACTTCCTTTCTTACCAAGTGGTCTGACTACATCGGATACCTATCCCAGGATACCATTCAGATGGCGCTCAAAAGCTCAGTCAATTTCCCTGTCCTACATGCTCAATGTCTTATGTCACTTGGTCACTTGTATCGCACTGAAGGCCAATATACAAAAGCCGAAACTTACTTTAGAGAGGCTGCCACTATCTTCAAGCAAGCAAAAGATGTGGATGGGGAGGCATGGGCATTAGAAAGCTCCGGTAACATGCTTTCTCATTTGGGGCAGCTCGGCCAATCAGAAGTTGCATTCCAAACAAGCCTTGAACTCTATGCCAAAATTGGCAATAAGGCGGGACAGGCACAAGTCCGCCAAGGGCTTGGGGATCTGTACAGGCAGCAGGCCCGATTTTCAGAGGCACAGGCTACTTTATCAGATGCACTGGAGGCCTACCAACAAATCTCAAATCCTCTAGGCCAAGCAAATGTTGATCTTATCCTATCTGATCTCCACTTCAACCACGGTAATCTAGTTGAAGCCGAGAGATATGCCACTGAAGCCTTAAACACAGCAAAAAAAGCAAACTATGCAACTGGGGAGGGAAATGCACTCCGGCGACTGGGCTGCATATATCTTGCACTGGACAGGGTTCCGGAAGCCAGGCAGGCTCTTGAGCAGCACCTGCCAATCCCAGCTGTTTGGTCTTGTTAGACGGGAACAAGTCAGAGTTGTTCCTCTCTAAATAGAACAAAGATGGTCATTCCTCTGCTAGGCCCACTAACGACCCAATAACTCTCTCTTATTCCCACCTCACCGGCTACTGATCGTCCTCCGCCACCGGTGTTTGTCCCAGCGTCGCCAGGTCCATCAAACGCCCCCGTGCCCATCAACCTTCTTATCCCGTTATGGCAATTCCCATCAGCAACGTCCGCCGTCATCCTCGGAGGCCTCTGCTCATTGTCGCCGACAACGAGCACGCCTCCCGCACTCATTCCTCCACCAATTCCTTAGCAATTTTTACTGTAGCTTACCCTCGATGTATAGACTAGTATTATAGGTTAACAGAGCTCAATGATTTTTATTGAAGGCCCCAGCGCTCCTTTATGTCTCTGCTCATCATTAACACCAACAGTGAGCTCTATCTTGCTCGGTTTTCACTCAGTCCTTTCGCAAATTTAAGAGAAGCTTGATTGTATTGTAGCAGTAGATTAAAACATGATTCAAAGATAACACAACGTCCACATGAAGAGGTATGCTATGAGAGTAGGTAAGAGAAGGGCCAAATGTGAATCTCAGAGGCCTTGTCTATTACTTCCTGCGTTGACTGACTAGCTTTGAGTTGGCGGGAGCTGAGATAATGCTGCAGCCGCCCTCACAGCAGCAGTCTGACCATCGGCAGTCTTAGCACCCTTGCGCGGACCCCTTTTAACACCCGCATCAGCACGGCCCTTTCTTTTCTTTCCGATTGTCTCCCCAGCCACTTCCCTTGCTGTCATCTCCTTTGCATGGTTTGTAATCTCGAGTTTCGAGAGTCGTATCCAATGACAAGTGCCACATTGGAGAGCTTTGAGGAGGATGCGAACGTCGTTGATGGTGTAGATGTCATTCGGGCTGATTACCTTATCAAAGGTCCATCCCACGAGCTTGACGCCGTGCCTCTGGATGATCTGCGTGTCGTAGTTCGCGTAGTTCATTTGGGCCTGTCGACTTTGCGCTGCGGTCTCTGCAATAATATCACAAATGAGGATTGATAGCTGAGGAAGGGAAGGCGGACGTACTGAGGCCTCCATTTATGATTGTACTGCATTCTATACGCATAGCCGCTAGGGAGCCGGGATTACGATCTTATGGACGTTCAAAAACATCAATTATTCAATGGTTCAAACTAACAACGCTTAGAAAGGCGTACTTTTCGATTTCGCGCAGGACCACTGCTCCAGGAGGCGGCTGCCTTCCCACATGGTGATGCCGAAAGTATCTGTCGTAAAGTTTGAGGCGTTCGTAGAGCAGAGCCAGTTAGGCTGGTAGGTATCCTCAAGATTTGAGCGGCTAGAGAATGCGACGATGGAGGCTCCGGTGCGGCTCGAAATACCAGCAATCTAGGTAACAGTCAGCGGGCATCTTATTACAACATGCTGACTCCAAAACTTACCATGCGGTCCAGTTCTGAGACTCCGTCCCGATAATCTTGCGCCGCTGACTTGTTCGTTAAGCGCGCGCCAAGCTTCTTGTGCTGGCGGGCCTTTCGAACTTCACCCTTCATCTCCTCCTCTTGCTCGTTCGAGAGATTCTGGTACGTAGGGTCTTCATGCACAAGCTGTCGTATCTCGAGGAGGGTTTTCCTTTCACCCATCGGTAAGCCTAGAGAAATTATGACATGAGATGACAGTCTGGGACTAGTGCAGAAAGACACTCACTACTATTGACCTCTTTTGCCTTCTTGTGGACCTTGGCATTTGCCAAATTGACATCGCGCTTGAGCTTGAAGTGAGGGTTCCCAGCATGGAGCTTCTTGATGTATTCGGAGTCCAAGGCATGTGCCTTTGCCAGTTCTTCCATTTTAGTATTATGGCTAATCAGCAAGGTGTCATAAGCATCGACAGCCCTTGCATGGTTTTCTTTCTTGGCTGCGGCTTTGGTGGAACGACTGAGTTGCTCGGTATCGGTCACTGGCCTGAGACTGCGCGGATGCTGCTGAGGGAGATGTGGGTTTCGCAGGGCATGGGTATTGTCATCGGCAAAATTGAAGGGTGTCAAAGAAGCTTCTTGAGAAGGTGGCGAAGGATTCATTATTGTTGTATAAGCTGTTCACGAGGACGCTTCTCTGTCAAGATTTCACCCACACTGCCACAGCGCAGACCACACACTTGATTACCGAGCAATGATGTCGCGTATGTCTGTTGAAAACATGTGACGTTGTTATGGTTTGATATGTCAATTCATCAAACATTGATTGCATGTCAATCATCGAACATCACTTGTTTGCTTCCTTCCCCCACAATTCCCCCCACCTTTTTGTCGCTGAATGACACCAGGTACGTCTCTGATATCCAGCTCATTGTGCATTCTAACGTTTCATATAGAATCTTCTTACCCAATGACTCCACCAAGGGGAGGCTCGCAGTTCGGCACGTCATTTCCTGGTACGAGCACGAGTGCAAGCACATTGTTTCCTCTACTGACCATCTACCCAGTACGCTCTGCCCGCTTCGAGGAAGGTGCGTCTTACATGCTTGACACCTCACTTTCATGGCTGACCATCATGTCATGACAGAGACCACCGCATCGCAGCAGCTACTCTGGGACGATTTCGAAGAGCTCCCAATCCCGCCAGCAACACCCGCTCCTTTCGTCATGTCGGAAGAAGAACGATATGCTCAAGGCAATCGGTCGAAGCACAACTTCATTGCCTACGTGGTCTTCGCTGGCCGTAGTGTTGGGGTCTTTTATAACTGGTATGTCGTTGATTTCACTGTCATTGATCCCTCCTACCTGCTGAAAATCAACAGGCCAGCCGTCAAAAGATCCACCGAAGACCTCGTGCGAACGTGCTTCAAAGGGTTCAAGACCTACGAAGCAGCCTGCCTTGCCTGGCAGGAATTTGTGGTAGGTAACGTACTCCCCGTCGACACCTTAGCCAAGTTAAATAGCCACCATCAACCACCTCCCATTCCGCCGCCTGTTTATGAACCATCTATTGCAGGGAAACCTCCCCATAGACCACAGCCTCCTCTGTTGTCGCCAACGCGATCTGCCAGTGCTGGTGTCACTGTTCACATCCACGCCAACGTCTCGAACACTCCCCCCTACGTGCTTCATTCGCAATCCCAGCCAGCCCCACACTCCGTGCAGTCGCCTCGTCCATTCAACGCTTCTCCGTACTCACCAACTCCTGCAAGGACACCCCCTGCACAATGTCACGGTTATACACAAACACGGCCGTCGTCGCCAACACCTTCTCGGGCAGGTCCCTCAGCATCGTTGAGATCGCCGTCGGTTGGTGTTCCGCCTCATCATCTCTACTTTGTCGTGTTGGTAGGTAAAACTCCTGGTGTGTATCTAGGATATGGACGGGCCACAGCTGCTCTTGGGCCATTGACAGCCGCTAAGTATACAACTACTTCTACTAAGGAAGAGGCTGATGCTTTGTTTGTCAGGGAATACATGGTCAATGGCATAGCTCGTCTCTCGGAGTAGACTTGTTACTTACTTACAGTTTGCTTATTTATATTGCCTTGCTACCTATCTGTTGGACAGCTATCTGCCTTCATTACCTATTCCTTGCTTCCGTGTAGTGCTCCATTATGTAGGCTTGCTTCCGTGTACCACTCTGTTATGTAGGTGTAACCTTGCCAAAAAAAATTGCTGTTAACCCTGATATGTGTTTAAGGGCGGAGCTACGACTTTTTATTTTCACCTAAACCCTGCATTGCATAGGCGCTGGTCTGTGATTGGCTGATGTTCAAGGGCCGACTGCACTTCTCAAACGTACAAGTCCATTTTAGCTGATTTCGAGAGGCCAAATCCTTTATAACTCATGTTATACATTATATATTGGCACAAAATTTGTATACACCTCATAAGGAAAGGTATATCTACAATGTGAGACAACTAGGAAACCTCTCTGAATAGTTGAACATGGTCGTAAAATGGTTGCATTGAGGGGTATGGTGTGTATAACCTCATACCCCTACCTAGCTATATACGAAAATATGAAAATTCTTGTCAGAAATGAAACCCTCTGGATAAATCGAGAGTGCTATCCTATAGCCCAAACAGTTAAAATTTCAACCTTAGCATCGAAACTCCTTCATAAAATGACTGAACAAGCCAAAGATTCAACAGTAAAAAACGGGTTTGGGCCATATTGCTCATATAGGGTCACAGAAAAATCTAAGAGCTTTCCGGGCACAATAATTCAACTCTAAACAATGTATTATACATTATCCAGCAGAAATTTCAAGCATTCAACGGAAGGAATCCCATGAATTCATCCAAACATTACATCTAATCCATCTAATCAGACAGATGTACCATGAGAACGGGCGTGACACCTGATGTTCAAACGTGACACAACAATCAAGATGGTCCTTGGCCATACACCTGGCAGCAAGAGGCACTCACAGAATGGTTCATCCTCCTCTCGTTACGTCCGGTCAAACACTAGCACCATCTCCGCTACTGGGCGCTTCATCCGACGAACTGAGAATCTGTCCGCGCTCAGGATTTCCAAACGGCAGATCAATGACCGCCTCATCAACAAGGACCACATCGAGAGTTTGACAACGGCAGAGCGCAATGAAATGGGCGCCATTCGAAACCACCTACTGGAAACGATACCGAATGTCGATGATGTCCCGAGCGATGATTGGGAAATGGACATGGGGGATATGTTGAATGGCGAGGCTGCGCTTGATGTTAGTCACGCTGGTGGCGAATTCAAAGCAATCGTTAACCTGGCTGAAGAGTTCCTAAATTCATCTACAGGGTCTGCTTTAATTTATCTATCTGTTCTTTACTCTAACTAACTGTCAGAAATACAGGAACCACCGTTCCCGAGACTACAGAACAAGGCGAGATCGCACCGAGCTTCGCCATCGTGCTTTTTCAGCGCAATTGCCAGCTCTCAAGGCAGCATATATGGAGTGGATGTTTGGCCTTCGCGATCGTGGCCTTTCTGCAGAGTACGAGCTGCCTGCCGATGCGAAACTTCAAGGAACGTTCGAGATATTGGCCGTCGACTTCTTGCGTAAGTCACAGTATTTGAACTGCAGTGTAGTCTCTAACAATTGGCCTGCAGGTAAATACCAAGCGACTGTTTATTGTCTGGAAGGAGAAGCTGGCATACCGGCTACCCTTATCAAGCAGGGATTAATGCCCTGTGCGCCATTCAGCCCTACCGTCGCCATTACAATTCGGGCGCTCGAATTTTATCGAGTCGCTCATCTTCGCTGCCCTCACCTCTCAATCCATGCCTTTGTCAAGACACTCTGTGATCTCCATATGGTTCCCTTCAAAGCCTCTCTCATTCTCCAGTTTTCGATCGCTTTCGACCTTTACATCTCTATCCGAAACAGTGTTCAAGCCGATGTTCAAACGGCCCTCTCTCGTGACACCGCCGACTACAGACTGAAAAATCTGTGTCCTCCATGCACATACAAGCTCGAAGATGAAGATCCGCTCAAGTTCGCGATGCTGTACACCGTCGACGGAAACGATTCGTTGAAGAGGATCGTTCGCCGTGAAGCAGCTCCCGAAGAATCACACGGCACCGAACCCATCTTAGGAAAATCGAGCGAGTCAACCGATACAAGGGATGCTGGTCAGGGGATGTATCTCACACGAGAACAGGTCGACATGTGGTCGAAGGAGATCCTTTCAGCAACTGTGCCGAATTATACCGAAGATCCCGACTCGGAGAACCCCTGCGCTGAACGATGGAAGAATATGAAGGAAGAATTGACGCGGCGCATGTGGGGAATATTCGAGGAGACAGGGCTTTTCCTTGCGCTATGCCGCCATGGATTTGTCCTGCTCCTTGCTGACATGGTCCGCAGCGGTGAACTGTGAGTCACATCACTTCGTGTAGAGGACTGCTTGACTAACAACACATACTCAATCTATAGCTCAAAGTATCCCTTAGCCATTGCCAACAAAATGATGGCCGTCTTCGGACCTGACCTCGCGATGGGCTACGACATTGGATGCCGCTTCAAGACGACTCTCAATAACAGTCCCCTTGGAGTTCAAGCTCGGGCGCTCAATCATTCGACGCTTGTTGGTGCATTCCACGGCCACGCGCACAACCGACTCTGCCAGCTTCGATTTTTAGCGACGTATGTTGAAGGGTTGGGACTAGAAGACCTAGAAGGTTGCGAGCGGTTCTTTTCCAAGTCGAATGCCCTCGCTGGCTCAACGCGATATGCAAGCATCTTTCATAGGCGACAGGCTATCATTGAGTACAGTAAACACAATGATGCCTTCGAAACGTACCAGAATCTCAGTATGTGTCATCCTCTTCTCTTATCATGGTATCTTCTCTGATTGCCTTCAATACAGGTACCTTCCTATTGAACAATTACAAGCAGGCCCTTACCATCCTCAACTCAAGACCAACCGTCTTGCTGGCATTACAGAAAGCCGGCGCCGTTGATGGTAAAGGAGTTGAACAATGGCTGCAAGACGAGGAAGTGTATCTTCGAGGACTCACGAAGGAACCTCTGCAGGAGACTCTCGAGATGGAGTATTATAGCCGCCTGGTCGCTCTCCAGTCAAGCTCGTAAGTCGCGGCTCAGTCTTTGTCATTGTCAGTACTGACTGGTAGGATTGAATAGGTCCAAGCTTACAGCCGCGACGTTCGTATGGTCCAACTTATCACCCGAATCGATAGGCGCCAAAGATCGCACGGCATCGATGGAGACCGCTCGTCGACATGCCATGGAGAACGACAGCCAGAACCTTGACGCTGTCCAAGCATTAGAACAGAAGCTGTGTATAACAGTAAGATGGCGGCCCTTTTCCTCGGAGTGGAAAGATGCTGCCGTGAAGGTCTCCATGCGGACGTACCAACGAGCTATTGACTCGCTTGAAGGCTTGGTAGTAGCGAGGATATTTGAGCTGACGAAGATGAATCAGTCGCACACAGGTAAGTATATTGTCTACATATCTATATTCAGGGTACTTAATGTTGTTGATGACAGGTTACCATCTGCGCCAACATATAGGTGCTGCTTTGAAGGCCCGCTCTCAAGCTGTCCGTACCGCCCTCGACAGGTACAACCTCGCCGCGCTCTCCATGACTCCGCCTCGTCAATGCCTCGATTGGGATGAGGTGGTCACCTATGCATTCCTCTCCGACTTCGATCTTCTTCGGGACACTCGACAAGACATCCGGAGCAAGCCGTGGGCAACGCCAGCTGCTCGACTGGCCCTCGATCAGTGGTTCAAGCTCTTGCGCGCCGAGGAAGAGATTAAGCGCCTCAACGTCGAGATCCGTCGCTTCCACACCTATCTATACGCGGAGGACGCACACCTTCGTTCAAAGGAGGTCGAGATTGCGTCAGTCAACCCCTCCCTAGCCCACCAGGTATGGCTCCATCGGATGGAGCGCGCCCGTTTCAACAGCCACCATGATGTCATCCTTCGAAAGGTGTATGCTCTACCTGGATATACCGGCAACCCTAAACTCGGTGCTCAGTTTGTTCAGGAAACCATGGCGCCTACTCCGGGAGATGATGTAGATGAAGGTGAGGTCGAGCTAGAGGAGGAACAAGCCAGCGAGGACCATGATGAAGTCCAACTTGGAGCTCTCTTGAATGTTCTAACTATGTCATCTGATGGCCCAGCTGCCCTCTAATGTCATTTACTTGCTGTCTTGAAATCATATACATAATACAATTGAGCTACCCTTAAATTTGCGAAAGGACTGAGTGAAAACCGAGCAAGATAGAGCTCACTGTTGGTGTTAATGATGAGCAGAGACATAAAGGAGCGCTGGGGCCTTCAATAAAAATCATTGAGCTCTGTTAACCTATAATACTAGTCTATACATCGAGGGTAAGCTACAGTAAAAATTGCTAAGGAATTGGTGGAGGAATGAGTGCGGGAGGCGTGCTCGTTGTCGGCGACAATGAGCAGAGGCCTCCGAGGATGACGGCGGACGTTGCTGATGGGAATTGCCATAACGGGATAAGAAGGTTGATGGGCACGGGGGCGTTTGATGGACCTGGCGACGCTGGGACAAACACCGGTGGCGGAGGACGATCAGTAGCCGGTGAGGTGGGAATAAGAGAGAGTTATTGGGTCGTTAGTGGGCCTAGCAGAGGAATGACCATCTTTGTTCTATTTAGAGAGGAACAACTCCGACTTGTTCCCGTCTAACAAGACCAAACAGCTGGGATTGGCAGGTGTTGAGCAGTCCCTTATAATACACAGCCGGACGTTCAGATAGGGCAAATATGAGTGGGCCCAACTCCGCCTCGTATGAGTTTGAAATTTGAGCCATACTTAACCCGGGGCGGAGTTATTCTTGAGTCACGATCATAGAGTCAGACTTGAGCCCAGGCTCAAGTCTGATACAAATTTTTTGGTAGATAGGTTTGATTCAAATATATTCCTCAACTCTTGCACATCTGCCTCCCCACTCATCCTCAACTCATCGCTCGAACATCATCAGCAACTTTCCCGAGATGCCGCCCGAACTGCTTGATCCCATCTGTCAGTATGACGTCTGCCATCAATTCCTGTGTTGGGCGCTAACTGGTCACCTCAGATTGGGAAACTCGTCAACACCCAAATGGCCAGCTCTTTTATTACTGCCTCGTCTGTCGAGATGGCCGCGAAAGGCTCCAGAAAAATGCTAAGAAACACGAGCAATCCCAAGTACATCAAAATGCGCTGCTCGCCTTTACTCACGAAACGTCAACATCTCTTCGCGGCTCTCTCACGCAGTCACAAGAAGACCAGGGTGCCACGCTCAGAGCTTTAAGCAACGACGCCCTTCGAGCTCTCCTCGCCTCGGGCACCTCAAACCCCTCCCAACCTCTCTACCCACCCACTTCTGGGTCTTATAACTCTTATGGCGAACCCAACTTCCCCGATTCACTGGCAGGGTCTCAAGGTCTCGCTGCCTCTCCACCCCGCATGAATTGGCTGGCATACGAAGCATTGGAAGACACTACAGCTCAAGTCTCGCCTTCCGACCAGCTGCACCAATCCATATTCCAGAAAACGCTCGACTTCTTGAATAATGGAAATCTCAGTGACTTTAGCGAGGAAGAGTGCCCAGATTCCCCAGACACCAGTAAGTCTACTTTCTTATCTTTTTCACTGCGGCACCTTATCAAATATGCGCACTCATAGGTACAGATTCTGACGGAGATGAAGTCCAACACCCGATACTCGACAATGAACCTCGTAAGCGCGCGCGCTTCGATCGTCGGAATGCAGTGGCCTCAAGTGACGAGTGGTATCCGTGGGCGGACAGAATTGTAAGTTATCGTTATCCCATTGTAGTCATCAGCGCTATACTGACAAGAAGCAGACATGTACTCTAGATATTCTCATGCATCTTCCACGTTCCGTCTTCTCTCGGAAACAGCTAGACTTATTTTTGTGGTTGCTGCGTGTTAATAAAGTTGATGATGTCCCCTCTGTGAAGTCTATGAATCTCCTCAATAAAATCATGCAAGAGCTTTGTGGCGTCGACACAATCACATATAAAGGCAAGCAAGGGCACGTTTACCATGTAAATAATCTAGGTCAACTCCTGGCGCAGGTATTTTTTTCCGCACTGACGAGGCGAACATTTACTCACTTGAACATTAGGAGATGGCCAATCCACAGGTCGCACCCAAACTTTATTTTTATCCTGAGGATAGTGGCAAACGGGTTAGTGAGGCTCGACAAGCCAACCGCTGGCTCCACGAACTTCCGTCCGACGAGACGACGCCAATGATTCGCGTCAAGAAAACCGATTATTATATATTCGAGCCGACCATGCTCAACGACGGCTCGCTTTGTATTCCACACCGCTGGTTTACTCGCGAAGGTCGATTTTTCGCGAAAGCTTGGCAGTTGGAAGCCCATCCGGCCACAAAAGACAATGTCGCTGGATGGATAGTTTATCAAGATAATACATTGGAAATATGTGAGACCCAGCTTCTCAAGAATTTTCCTGACCTCGCTCGGGATTTCCGTGCCTACAACATCCCGGACCCTTCAGTCATTCATGGTATGTCGTTTTGCAAACCGAATGCTATTTTTTCTTATTTAACTTGAATTAGGTATCCGTTCGTCAAGCTCGGATCCTGAACTTCGGCGTTGGGATCTCACCAACCCAGTCCTAGGAAATCCATGGCGAGAACGTGCCAAAGGCCATCGTGTTCTGGCAATGCCTTTATCAATATATTGCGATGATACCTCTGGCAACACGTCAAAGAAATGGAATGAACATAATAGTTTTTTGTTCACACTCGCAGGTCTACCACTCAAAGAATCGGCGAAGGAATATAACATTCATTATCTCTGCACGTCCAACACGGCCCCACCACTCGAAATGATGGATGGCGTTGTCGAACAAATCGAGTACGTTATGTCTTGCCTTTCTTCTGGTCAAGATCTAATGTTTTAAATCATAGGGAAGCTCAAAAGACGGGCATATGGGCATGGGATTGCGTACATAAAGAGCTCGTTATGCTCTTCCCAACAGTCCTTATGTTGCTTGGAGATAATCCAATGCACAGCGAGTTCGCATGCCATATTGGCCTGCGCGGCAAATATTTCTGTCGTACATGCTGGGTCAAGGGTACTGATGCCCAAGATGCAGGAATACTTGCACTGCCCAACGACGACAACCACCATGAAGCTAGCCCAGCACCATCGAGAAATGTCAGTCCGGCGCCTTCGGAAGAGCACAGCTCTGCCCCACCTTCACCAACCACCTCAGTCTCACACGCTAAGAAAACACGAGGCAAATTCGTAGAAGATATGTCAGCGATGTTAACTCGTATCAAATCTTTCATTAAAGTATGTCCATTCTTTCTGCTCATGTTTATGTTGTATAGTATCTGACTTATTTCCGAAGCCTGCGAGACTGCGCAACAAAGATGAGACGCTGAAGATTCTCGATGGTTATTTCCAAGAAGCTCGGGATACTGGTGCCAAATCACGCCTGAAAATTGCTCGCACCAACACAGGCATCAAGGATACAATGCAAGAATTCTTTCTAGAACGTCTTTTCAACTCTTACAAGTCAGCGAAAGGTGCCGCAAAACAAAAAGCGCTGGATAAGGCTATTGATGATCTTCCGCCGGATATTAAAAGTCCTGTTTGGCGACTCAAAGGTAATGTACCTCTCTAATTTCTGGTTGACGATGATGCTAATGGATACTAATACCTACAGGTTTGGATCCTCACCAAGATACCCCAGTGGAATTATTACACGTTGTTCTGCTTGGGTTTGTAAAATATTTTTGGCGTGATCTGATATCAAACCAAATCAAAAACGACACAGCGCGAAAGACGCTCTTAATTCAGCGACTTAATAGCTTCGACGTAATTTCACTTGGCCTTTCTCCCCTAGGTGGTGATACCCTTGTCAATTATGCGAACTCACTCACAGGTCGTGACTTCCGTGCAATCTCCCAAGTTGCACCTTTCGTGATATATGACATGGTTGCACCTGAGGTCTTTGACGCATGGCTCGCTCTCTCAAAACTGGTTCCTCTCGTGTACCAGCCAATTATTGAAGACATAGATGAATTCATTGTAAGTTTTATCAATGTATTGCGAGATTTCCATACTGATAATTATTTTAGGTGACGCTAGAACATGAAATTCATCATTTTCTGCTCCAGACAGCTCGCTGGACGTGCGGATGGTTTAATAAAGCGAAATTCCATATCTTCCTCCATTTACCGAATCACATTCGTCGGTTCGGCCCCGCTGTACTATTTGCAACAGAATCTTTCGAGTCGTTTAATGCTGTTATCCGAGCCAAGAGTGTCCACAGCAATCGGCTCGCTCCTTCGCGTGACATTGCCCTCGCTTTTGCGCAGGGGAATCGGATTCGCCATCTTTTAAGTGGCGGTTACTTCCCCAAATCCAAGGAACTCGATCTCGCTAGTTCAAAGCAATCAGACTGGATTGCCGCGGGTGCAGGGCCAAAGAACCTAATCGCCGCCGACAACACGTTGGGACATTATCTCGGTATCCCTATTGATACTGAAGCTTCAATCCCTGGTAATTAGTATCCATTGTGATGTCCCGCATTTGCTGATTCCCATCTATTCTTTCTTTGTAGGGTTATGTCGAAGAGAAAAAGCACAACAACAACGACAATTTAATCAAACTCTGACAGGCTTGAAGCTTCCTGAGTTAATGAGAAACTCTCCAAACATACGCTACGTCACCTGCGATTCTCTTCATTTGCAGAACACTGATGTCTGCTCATTAAATCAGTACATTCTCTTCACATGTCCCTCGTCAATGCAACCGATGGTCGGCTGTGTCCGTGAAATTCTACAGCAGGTAGATTCGCCAAACTACCGCGAAGGAAAAGCTGATGGTGTGCTCCTGCAATTAGCCCATGTGCCGGACATCGCGACGAAGTTCCAGATGCCACGGTTGGCTCTGCAGGATCAGTGGGCATTTATCCCATTCTTTGTAAGTCGTAAACATTGGTGAATATGTCCAGAATGCTAATTTACTCGAAGGATATTTTATGTACCGTGAATGCACCTCACAACTGCGAGCAACATGAGTGTTCAGCAAGTGGTTCAGAATTTATATATCAGGAACGAGTGCGCACGGAGCATCGCCGACAAATCATTGAGCACAAGACGTGCCCAGATGATAGAATCCTCAATACTGCCAAAATGCGCGATGCGATACACATTCAGAAGTTCCGAATTCCTTCGAAGGCTATCAACATTCGAGAAGAAGAAGAAATCATTATGCAAAGTGTTCGTAAGGTGATTGATGCTAGGAAAACATCGGGAGCAGGAGCAACAGGAGCAGATCGGGGTCGAGGTGTGGGGCTGGCAAGAGGAATGGTTCGTGGACGGGGTGTACAAGGAAGTACGAGAGGCCGCAGTGCTTCCACCATTGCACAGAGTGATAATCTCGGTACCACAACAGCGCGAAGAAATTCGCAGCCCTCGTTTCCTGGAGAACTGTTAATTAACTTTGATACCTGAATATAATTTTTGACATTCAAGTGTGGAACATATCATAATTTGACGAAACAGACAATTCAATTGACAGAGACATTACAGTTCTGTGCGTACAGGATATTCAGGGTAAGGTACACTATATTGTTGGAGCGCCTGCTCCAACAAATGAATCCATTCCCGCTCTTGCGAAATCTCCCGACACAGTGTTGCATTGCGTGCAGTCAATGAGTCAACTTGTGCCTCAAGAACCGTACAGCGTGCACGTAGCTTCTGGATTTCTTCGTCCTTGCGGGGTAGATCAAGGTTATGGATGGCGTTGGTCGTACACAGATCGATGATGTTGATCACTTGTTTGAGAAGATATTCATCCGATGTTTGAGGCGGCTTGCTGATAGCCTGCGTAGAGCAATGGTTAGGAACATCTAGAAGATTGAAAGCGTCAAGACAGCATCAATCTCTCGAAAATGTTCATCATACCTTTGGCCATCGTTTCTTCCTTGGCTGAGGTTTCTTCCACATAGGTGCCAATGTCTTCGGGCTCTTGTGAGAACCCCATGGTGTGTGAGTCTTCAAATTCGACAGGCATCTCAGAGCCGAAATGCAGTTCGGCCCACTGAGAATCCGTTGTCTGTGAGTCAAGTATCCCACCCGGTGCAAATAATCTGCATATAAATTAGAGCCACAAACACATGTATAACAGACGATTTACACACCTGGGAATATCTATACGGTTTTCTTTAGAACGCGTACGCAAGCTGATTTTGCGGCGTTTGGGACTTGGCGGTGAATGAGCAACCAAAGTGCACTGAGTCGATTCAAACTCCGAAGCTGATGACATGAGGGCGTGGCGAGAGGCTCAATGTCTTGCCTCCCGCTGCCTTTATCTGATTTCGTGTGCCTCCATTTTTGGATCCTGTTCCGCTGCTCGTCTCCACCGTGTCTGTTCCGCCCCCAGCCATTTCCAGGTCCCAGCCAATGACAAGCCTGCAAACTCGATTGTTTATTGAGTTCAACAAAGCGCGATGACCTGAACAACGCGACGTGACGCGACGCGTTATTTACACGAGTTGGCCCCCCCAAGCAGATATAAAAGGTGCAGTCCATCGAAGAGTACCGCCGCCCTAACGATACGTCTCTCCTTCTTCCCTTGGTGTGCCCGTTCCATGGCTTCTCCGGCCCTCTCACTCGACTTTGATTCCACACCAGGACATATGGGAGATTCAGACGTCCTCCAACCACAAGCCCATCCACACTCTACACCACCACCTTCTGTATCCTACACATCGGACTCTATCGTCGACCAGGGCATGCTATTCATCGACACGATTTCGAAGGAGTTCGATCTGGGTCCCGTACATGTCTCGCATCTCCGAGCGATGTACCAGGTATGTGATTTTTGCGAAGACTGAACCGCAGCTAATGCATGGTTTTCAGCTTGGTACCAACTTCGAAGGAAACCTGTCGAAGGCGGATTTGTACACGCGCATCTTTGCACTTGCCTGTCAGTTTAGCACAGAACGGCGGATCACCCTGGCTGTCCAAGCAGTTACTGCAGACTCGGTCAATGGCACCGGAGGAGACCTCAAGAGGATTTTAGATGAGCTTTCAATACGACTGGATGCCAACTTTTCGTTGACCAGTGACCAAACGGTATGTGCTTCATGCCTGTTAAATTACATGTTTGACTCATCATGATTGGCCCTTCTCATGACAGTTGACTGTCCGTCGCACCTGCCAGGAGTTCATATATCAACCACGTCGCATTTCATTCAAGAACCTTTATTCAGAAGTGGATGTAAGTCATGTTCTATGAACTTCTATCTTTTCATATGGACCAGGACTGTAACTCATGGTTGGATGGCAGAAACATGTCCGTCAAAATGCGGCAGGTTACCAAATGGCCTACATATTTTCTGTACCTGCTCGAGAAAGCAAATGGATGTCCGAGGTCAAACGGATTGCATCGAGTGTACGCAACTCATTCCGCCAAGATGTAAGTCTTGTTTTCTCAATATATTTGATATAAGATGCTCATTTATTTGTTAGCTTCGAAATAGTGTCATCGGCTCCAATCAAATGTCACTGGACAAGTTCACGGCAGAAGCAACAGAGAAGTACCGCCACAGCAGCCAAGCGAGGACCTCAGTGCAAGGTTATATAGTCCACAACGTCATTTTGGTTCGTATTTCATGTTTACATTCACTTGAACAGTATCTCATTCACCGTTTTTCAGCGACGCTTTTGTATTGAACATCAAGACCTCCTCGGAGTTGACACCCAAGAGCTTGAAGATTCGGAATCCAGCATTGGATCCGATGACATTGAGCCCCTCCCACCGGCGAAGCGCCAACGTGTCCTCAAAGGTCGTATTGCAGAAGGCGAAGACTTTTGGTCACAGGTAGATGCCTGGTTCAAGGACGCGATGAAGGCAAGAGGTGACAACTTCTCAAGCGAAGCATGGCGAAGGTGTGTTATCTATTAATTTTGTAGCAGTTATTCAATATTCTAACAACTTCGTCAGCTACATTGAAGAGTCTATTCGGCTCGACAATGCTCGCTACGACTCCTTTGTGCAGGCTCGGGCTCAACCAAGAATGCCTAGGACGAGTACAACAGCACGCAGGATGGCTTCACGAACCCATCCACCATCATCTTTACCCACTGAACACTGGAGCTCACCCGGCCCTTCCTCCTCATCAAGCTCATCTGCAGCTTCTTCAATGCCAGGTTTTCTTGAAGGATTGTTGCAACCTTCGCAGCCAGGGGCTTTGTAAATCAGTTCACAGCTTAAACACTTTCTCTTTAATCAATATATTTGAATTTCTTTTATGTTTATGCTCGAGCGAGAAGCCATATGAGACTTGCAGTGTCCAGTGGAGCAATGTGGTATGATTTGGTCGTGTTTGGCAACACCTTCACTGACTTGTGCAATTCGCAAATTTCGCCCTTCATCAATCATCGCTCTCACCAACCCTCCACTGACCTCGATTGCATCCACCTCCTGCCGTCCTTCTTTCTCTTTTATGTAGTTTATATTCCACATTGCTGTGGCATGGATGTTGAATCCATGTAGGAGATCCGTGAGCACGGCTTGACGTGCATTCCCGGTTTGTGGGAACCATGTTGAATGGCACGGATATTCCATCTTGTATCTTTTGTTTCACGTTTTATTTCTCGGGATCTCATCAAATGTGAAGCTAAGTTTTCATCTTTATCTTCACATTATGGACAAGAACTAATCATCGGGGTTTTCTTAGGTCATTGTACTCAGGTTGCTTGTCATGTCTGAGCCCCAAATGTGCCATGGATGGGAAGGGAATTGGAAGGGAATGGTCTAGCTCAAGGGTCAGCATGGTGAGTGCTTGAAGTAGGACATGTTTGCGAGGTAGTTAGAATCTGTTCAATATACAAAATTTCAACTTCTTCGTTGTGTTCAGTGAGCTTTCTGGGTGCCTCGGAGCGTCTCGGGCAGCCTTTTCTAAGAAAGCCGATTTGGACCGAGGATGCCAGTGCTCGTGATTCCAGGCACCACAGGCATTCCCAAAGTGTATTATCTCCATCAAGCGCATCAACACATGTGCCAGGTGCAAAATCCTTTGTGCTGAGGTTAAGTTCCACCGCGATAGACCCAGCTCAAGCAGCTTATTTTTAAGGCAGATACATTTCTTATTAAGTCTAGCTCATCTGCCCGGATATCTAATCGTACTCAATAGCCCGACCCGGCTGTGTATCCAAGCAGCAGAATGCTCCCATTAGCCAGCTCAATGCCATCAATCACCTTGCGGAGGTTTACATCCGATCCGACCAGCTGTCTGTGGCAGAGGCACTGCTCACAGCATCCTCCAAGGTGGAGCTGGACGTGGTCCAGATACCCGACATTTTGACCCGGCTTGGATGGATCTATATCTGCGGCAATCGCCTCGACAAGGCCGAACCCGTTTTGGACAACGCACTCCAGTGCTTCCGGAGATTTGATGACAAAGGCGGGCAGGCCGAGATTCTCGGATATCTAGCGACCGTATATTTCAAGACCAATCGACTGGACGAAGCGGAGCAGGTGCTTAAATCTATCCCCGATCTTGGCCTCTGGACCAAGTATGAAATACACCGACTCTGGGTCCTCGGAGACCTCTACATCATCAAGGAAGAACTCGAAGATGCCCAGGCTTCATTAAATGCAGCAATGGCTGAATGCAACGATTTCGTGGAACATCAATTCTCGTATCAGCAAGGCAACATCCTTCGCAGCATGGGCACCCTCCAAGTGAAGCAAAGTCGCGCCGATCTCGCAATCGACAAATTCAAGGAAGCGCGCGAGTTCCATCGCAAGGCGCAGTGGGTCTCCGAGCAGGCCACCGACCTCAAGCGACTCGGCGAGGCATACGGAATGCTCGAGATGGCCGAAGAAGCAGAGGCAGCATTCAGGGAGGCAGAGGAGCTCATGGAGAGCGTTCGTGAGGCTCGAGTCTTGAAGGAATAAATGTAGCTACGTGATTTTCATGTACTCGGTGCGAACGTGATTGGATATGGACGTTTCATTGTATATTTTCGAATCATAGCATGATAACGAGCGAATCACTGTGGATTTGAGTCCTCTTCGCGTCTTCCGCGATGGTACACAAAACTGCAATGAGATCTATCTAAAAATCTGCTCTAAATAACGTGTATACACTCCAGTATATCGAAATCGACCTTCTTGATTGCTGGTCAAATTCGAACGCAAAACGGCTTGACGGAGGTGAGTGACGAATCTTTCATTATCATGGCGCAAATTTTACATAGTCGCTCATGCGAGGAAACATTCAATGAAAATGTAATTCCAACTATATTAGTGTTTTTGACGTACATAAAACTCGGTACATCAAAGTACACGCAGATGGGAGACCACTGTCATATTAGTTTCTATGTACATCAAGCACGATGAAAAGGATAGCACGTATCATAGGAATAATGTGAATGTAGCAAAAAGGTGGCAGTCATACCGAGTAAGTCACTGCGGGCAGTACCCACTATCGACCTCCTTAATTTGTGCTGCTCTGGGTACTCAACCCGACGTGGCACGCACATCACTACGAGCCATTGGTTCTTAGCTAGGGCAGCAAATGGAAGCGTACGAGGTCGTACCCTTAGAATGTCTGGAATAATGCTGGCGAAGTCGGAGGAGCCGCATTGCCTCGAAGTACAGTGGAGGCGGAATAGGCAGAAAGACGACTCTTTCCTGGACAAGAAGGATGAGCTTCGATGGGCGATATCTCGTTCATGAAGCACTTACGACACTGGTTTATGGCTGAAGTGAGGAGAAATACGAGGTTGTCCCATCATACGCATGCTACGTGTCGACGATCGGAAAGTTGTGAATCCGTATTCAGAGCGAGCATCCGATACAGACAGTTTGAACGTCCATTTGCACAAGAGCTATTGCAATCACAGTCGTATAAGCATATATATGGTAAAACTCAACCACACTAACTCACTAGATGCCGCTGAACCTTACTCTTCTACCATTTCCCCTCAGATTGATCGCCAAATGATCCCCTGAGATTAAGATTATTTTGTAACCGTAGAATAGCATATATAGGTCCTTACTTCGCTCCGAAGTCTAAGAGTTTGAATATCCGAAGGGATCGGGCCTATCGCCGTTGGCGACAACTGTTGAAGGTGTGATGAGAGCAGAGAACTGGAGTCGCAGTGAGTTTACCATCAGAGGGGCGGGCGTAGCGGGTGTAGGAACACACCATCGGTCACTTCGACCTAGTTCATGCCGGCGGTCGAGGGTCGAGATGGGGAACGGGGGCAACTGCACAATCAGGGACCGGAGGGAGTGGTGAGCGGACACGCCTATTTGCCATAAGGACGCAATGAAGTGCCAATAGGTGGGTGCAGCCCAGCTGCAAGGTGGTATTCATAGAGAAATGGGCGATGGTGGGGTTGAATTTTCTTTCGAAGAGGCACCTGGACCGGAGAGATCTGTAGAGATAGAGAGTCAATCCACGGGTAGACAAAGACGGGACAGAGCGCCTACATTAGTAGAAATGCGTCACAGCGGCAGACGAGCATCCCAAAGCCCGCTTCTCTCCAACGGTGACCATAGCAGAAGTTGAAGACAGTCGAGGAATCGTAGCTCCAGCACGCTGATGAGGTGCAGAGTATTTCATGGTGAGGTTGGTATCGGATGACTTGGATGTCACATCAAAGGGCTACGCGGACAAAGGAGGTGGAGGGGGAGGGATAAGTGGATCGTTCGAGGCCAGGATCCCGGGAAGACACAAAGTCGAAAAACATGTCGATGCGGCCATCTGTCCCAACCTAGAACATCAGTAGAGTAGGCGCGCAAAGAGGGTTGAATCATACAATATCCACTATCGGAAGAAGAGCGGTAAGACGACACCTGGTCGAAACGCGCCCTTGGAACGGCCGTCTGTGCCAGGAGAAGATTATGGGGTATTCCAGGACGCGGACGTTGTTTCAACGGAGGGGGGCAGGGCGAAGAAACAGCACGGGCGCGACGACTAGTGACGGATTGGATCAAAAGATACACGTCGGGCTAGCATCCACGAAAATGTTATGTAATCGACAAGGAGTGCAAAGACGATAAGCTGTACGTGGACATCATCATGTACTTACTAGTGATCCAAGGATGGCATTTAGTGCGGTGACGGAGATCGTTGTAGTTCCATTGCGAGTCGTTTGCGAGCTAAGCATAGTACTTGAGTTCACTGCACAGCCTCTCAGTCTCACAACTCAGCGCCGTACATATCCTCGAAATGTCTGTTCCAACGTTGCTCCGCTCATCCCACAAACCCCGAATGTTTTTCGATTCTGATACAGTTCTGATACGAGCTTCGAGAAATGTCAGATTGTCATTGAAATGTCTATTATTGGAGTTCTCTCTCACACACACATCAGTTTCCTGTCAGTGTGCGATCCGGGAAGTCGGAAGCGTTCTGAATTTCAATAATACGCATAAAGCCAATGCTCTGTACTTAATATTTATAACCAATACTAGTACTGGCACTCGACAGACATCCAAGACCTCCGACAGCGCCGAACGAACGCCGTCGCGCAACTACGCTGTAGTGCAAACTCGGCCGATTCCTCAGTGGCGCGCGACGTGGGTGGGGGCTGTATCGTAATGCAGAACAAGGTGTACTAGTATGAGGTCGGCGTTGAGGATAGGTCGTCCCCAATCGAATTGGCAGCAGCGTTTCGGTCGAGCATGCCGATACCGAGGCACCGAGGCTGCCTCATCCACATCGCACCCATAATCCGATAAGGGTCCCATGCTTTCGGTGATGCGAGTACTGGATCCCTAGAGAGCTTTGGAAATACGAACTTCGGCGTAGATTATGGGCGTGCTATATTGGAGGATGGAGCGGGAGGAGGGAGTCGGTGAATGATCACGAGGCACGCAACGCCTAGACATGAGTCGTGGAGGGGCCATAGACGTCGACCATCCATACGCGGGCGAGGTCATTAGCACTGAAGGATGCACGACATAGGCGAAATTGATCGCAGATGTGGGAAACGAGGATTTACAGAAGCATGGGTGTCGCGCTGAAACGCTGAAACGTTGAGGTCCAATAAGTAGAATATCAAGACAGCATAAGGATGGGATGACTACGGGTGTCCAAAACATCGAGCAGGAGCAGAGAAGAGAAGAGGAATAGGAGAGCACTCTGGCGCCCCTACCGTGACGGGCCTTGGGTTCGGCCAATCGTCTCGCTACAGCTACCCACACCACCCGACAGCGGGGCCCATACACTTGAGTTGATGATGGGCGAGTGGATATGGGCAGAGGTACCATGTACGACATATCGTGAACGAATTTTTCGGCGCGCTGAAACAGTCTGTGAACATAACATGTCGCGAAACCGTGACGTTGGAATCACCGCAGGGAAGAAGTTCAGCAGGAGACGAAAAGTAGGGACCGAAATTCCTGCATGACGTCCCCATAGATGTAAGGAGCCATGATCATGGCTGATCAGCTTGGGCGGCCTGGCCGCCTTCGCGATGTTTCATCCCCAGACAGAGAATTACCACGTCACATACAGGAAATCGAACAGAGATATGGATCGCATGATCGATGGGAGGGAAAGGCGAGAATTGCCGCAATGTTCCACAGGCATCCTCACTTGAAGATCAGGCAAATGAGGTCGATTTCGCATCGCAGGGCAATCGCAGGGCACCCATGTATCCGTCGCAGAGATGCAAAGAAGACGATCCGGAATTCGCGAGAACGCACGGGGTTGGCATGGAGAACAAAGATATGGGTTGGAGAAAATTCGCCGTTCGGATAGAATAGGTACTTCTAACAAGATAGGTCAGAACGGGCGCATATAAGGACTACGCGAGGCATACGTACAGTATGATAGAACAAAGACACGTGTGGGACGCGGGCATCGCTGCCAAAGGAGAAGCCATTACGCTGGATCGTTGGGAAGTGGCCACAATAGTGTAGAATCCAGTACCAGAGCACCTGGAGACGACACAGGATCATATGCCATCTGCAGAGTACGATGGCGACGGGGTATAGAGACCCGACGCGGTCTGACAGTGGCATCGAATAGGGGGAAAACGAATGGAGTCGTTCCATCCTCCGTACCATGCGTGGAAGAGTGTTGTGGCGGAGGCGTCGGCGTGCAGGCGTGCAATGCCCGGCAATTGTTCGAACACCGTTGATAATGCCAGCGCATTCGTTCTACAATTCAAGTGGCACCCAGGACCGGCAGTATTATACGAGCGTCGTCGATCGTGCGCTAGCTGCGGCGAGGAGACAGTAGAGTCATGAATGGTTGATGACAGGGGGAGAACCCCGTTGATGAGGAAATGGGTCCGACGTCAAAAGAAGGGGCATGTGCATATGAGTGCGACATGACTCGGCAGAGGCAGGGTGGGTTAGGAGGGTTCTGGGGATGTTGCAGCAGTCCTCGTTGACGAAGAAGATGGATCATCGTGCCGGCGTGCCTCCAACCTCATCCGCAGTATCGTCTTGTCCTCGCCCTTCTGCTCATCATCCTCGTCGTGGTCCGCCTCATCCTTGCGCTTGCTATCCGCCTCGTCGCCATCCTCCTCGTCCCGCTTGCGCCCATACGCTGTGTGTGGCGAAAGCGACGGCTGTGACGGTAGGTGACAGCGGTGGGAGTTTCGACACACGGGGGAGGCAAATGTCAAGACGGTTTTACGAGATGATATTCACCAAGGGACTAAGATACTGCGAGGTCTGTATATAAAGGATATCGAGTACGTAGTCATGTGATAAGGAAAACAAGAACAAAACATATGAGAGCACATGGGTATCTGAAGGAGTGTGTGTGGTGCGAGAAAAGAGATAAGATAAAACAGAGATAACGAGTGACTAGATACGGACAGAGTCCGGAACGCTACATACGCCCTCCAGGCGTTGTACAAACAACGACTCCTAAGTAAAAAGTAAAAGAATAGAATAAGATTCAAAACAAACGAAAGAAAAGCGCTTAGAGCGCAGTGGACGCCTCAGCGCCGGGGCTGGCATCGGGGGCGTCGACCATGTACGTGTCGAACATGACTGGGTCCTCGTAGGGCATGACATCTTGAGGATCAACGGTGCCGTCACCCTGGGACGACTCTGCAACGGATGAGCTGGCGAGCGGGATCGAAGCGACGGCCGCGGAAGTGGACGCAACGGATGTGGAAGTGGATGTGATGGGCTCGGAAGAGGGCGCGACGGCGACAGCGTCAGTGGTAGAGGTATTGGACGGAGTAGATTCGTCGGCCACGGTTTCGATGGACGCGAACGGCCCGCTGGAGGTATGCTTGGCTTTGCGCGAACGACGCTTGGCGCTGTTGGAGTTGTTCTTGTGGGTCTTGTTGAGCGCTTGCTGCCGGGCGCTAATATCTGCTTCGACGGACTGAACGAAGAGACGCTCGAGAAGATGCGCGTGCTTCCCCACCATGGCGCCGACGATACCAGCCTTGGCGGAACGATGGTTGTGGGAGTGTTTGGTGTGCGAGGCTCCGTTGGAACGAGCGGCAGACGACAAGGTGGCTTGGCGTGATGTGGCAGCAGCGCGCGGCGGCGGATGGAAGACATAAAAGTCTTCAGGGGTAAGGGGAGTCCCCGGCAAGTCGTACTGGGACGTCTTCCGGTTCCATACGGCGAAACGGCGCTGTCCAAGCGCGAACTGGTTGAAGATCTCGGCGAGGACGAGATAGCGCTCGGGTTCCGAGTTTTCGAGTCGGTCCTTGCGCGCGCCGACGGGCAGCATGCGAATGACAGCGTCGTGCTCGCACATAGCGACAAGGTGGGCCGCAGAGATCCAGGCTTGAGGCGGCATTGTCTCGAGCTCGTTGGCGAGGTCGGGGTGAGCAAAAATGAATTGGTCCTGGGAGACACGATGGACGGCAGGGTTGTCGATGGTGCGGATGCGGGTGGATGGTACTGGCGCCATGGTGAACAGCTCGAGCTCGACAAGGGAGAATGGCGACGAGGGAATGGAAGACGGTGGTGAAAACAACGAAGAGATAGCTACTGGAGAAGACGCGGAAGAAAGAAGTGCGGGTTCTGGGGAAGAAAGTTTAACGGTAGAAATGTTATTATATACCCGAAACAAAGAAGAATCGCAACATGCTAGCATAATTGCATGCATGGAAATTTGGAGGTCACCTCGTGGAGGGGTGCCAGTACCCGCAGGTAGATTGGAAATATTTTCTACCCCAATAAGGTCTAGATAGTGCGGCAGGACTTGCAGATCTTTGATTTTTTCAAATGGCATCCAGGTAATGTCTCCTGATTTCCATTTTATCTCAAAGATACTATTTTCCCTCGAGCCCGAGTGCGACAGAATAGTTTCCACTGCCCACTCGTCGTCGGGATCGCCTTCGCCAGTGATCTGCGAATCTAGGCGCCCGGGAAATAGCCGATCATCATTGGGATGATGTATTCTTAGCAACGAGGCATGAAATACATCATGAACTCCCCGCTGCTTCAGCGAGCTCGGTAATTCAAGGCGGAAAGACTGATTTCCGAAGTCCCTGATAATTGCATATGGTCCGATATATTTGGGCACCAGTTTGCGAGCCAATCCACGTGGAAAAGCAATGTTCTTGGTGGATAAGTACACCAGATCTCCATTAGAAAATGGAGACAGTTGCCGTTTTCGGTTCGCATCGCGCGTTTGCTTAACACGCGCGGCAATGATACTATCATGCGCGCCCATAAGCGCTAACTTTTTATTAAGCGCAAAGTTGCGCACAGACGGATATTCCTTGTCCGGTGCAGCGCTCCATATCATGGAGCGCGGAAGCGTACCCGTGTTCAAGAAGAACGGGGCAAATCCGGTGCTCTCCGAGCGCGCGGAATTGATAGCGAACTCGATTGCAGGCAACTTTGCCACCCAATCAGTCTGCTTCGAATTCACGCACTGGCGCAACATCTGGGTTACCGTGCGATTCGCACGCTCGGTCGATCCGTCGGTCTGCGGATGATAAGCGCTCGACATGCGCAAGCGCGTGCCAATAAGCGCGTGAAGATGGCTCCAGAACATGCTTGTGAAAAGAACATCCCGGTCACTAATGATGTTTCTAGGGAGTCCATGTAATTTGTATACATTCTCAAACATGAGTTCTGCCATTTGTCTAGCATTATAATTGATCCTGCTAGGAATCAAGTGTACCATTGCAGTCAATAAGCAAATTACTACAGTGATAGAATCATAAGTCCCATCTCTGTTGCTTGACTCAGGTAGAGGCCCAACAAAGTCCATTCCAATGGATTCCCAAGGATATCCAGGGATAGGTAATGGATTCAGCAAGCCATAAGGCTTCTGGTTGCTGGGTTTACTTCGTTTGCAAGTAATACAACTCTCACAGAAAGACTTGACATCTGGGACCATGTCTTTCCACCAGACATGATCTCGCAGATAGTCCAGAGTCTTCGCGGCACCTAAGTGCGCTAGCATCGAGTGCGCTTCGGATATCACAATTTCACGCGCACTTCGGCGTTTAATCAGGATCTTCGGTACGCACAGAGCGCGCACGTCTCGATCCTTGAGATAGACTAATCCGTCTTCGATTACGAAGTTGCGGAATTCTTTGGGCTTTCGCAGGATTATGTCGAAAAACGCATCCTCCGCGTAACGCCCGCGCAATTCCTTTACCAAATCGATGCCCTCTTCATCAGAAGATAGGTAATCGACCAAGCTCGGCGCCGCCGCAACAGTCGAAGAAGCGGTGACAGCCTGAGAGCTTGCAGCGACAGCCTCCGAACTGGCATGAAGAGTGGTGGGAGTCGACGAAGGGACATTCAGACTCCCATTCAGACTCCCATTCTCGCCCTCCGGTCGTTGTCGTGGGCCATGGAGAACGAACCGCTCTCTAACTCGACGTGCAAACTCGGCCGATGTTTCGGGACGGCCAGTCTCAGCGGGAGGCACAACCGCACGCGCACGACGGGACACAGCCGCGCGCGCTTCAATGCCAGCAAGTACGGGCATCGTTTCAGCGGAAACCTCGGCATCGTCGTCGACAACGTCATGGTACGTATATTCACTACGCGCGCGCACTGTTCCCGGCGACTCATTAGAATACATCCTAGACAGCGCGTCGGCTACGACGTTCTCACTGCCGGGCACGTACACCACCTCGAAGTCAAACGAGGAAATCTTCTCGATCCAACGAGCCTGACGGCCGGATAAGTTCTTCTGATTCAACAGGTACGTCAATCCCTTGTGATCGGTAACCCACTTGAATCTAACACCCTGCAGGATGTCGCGATGGCGCAGCATCGTCTCAATGCCAGCGAACATCTCAATCTCGTGCACAGGGTAATTCTGTTGCGCCGAGTTGAGCTTCGCCGAGTAGAACGCGGCGATGCGCGCGGTTTTCCACTCTGCGCCCTGGCTAACCAATCCGGAAAGTCCAGTGGCGCAGCCATCGGTTACCATCCATATTTGGGGCGCGCCCTCCGCGTAATCCAACGGAACGCGGCGATGCTCGCGCGCGTCGTGAACCAACTGCTTCACGTCCTCGAACGCGCGTTGCTCCGTGAAGCCCCAGCGAAATGGAACGGTATCGCCGGTCAACGCTGACAAGATTCCCATAGGTACACGTACCCCAGGTACGTCGTCTGCCAGATAACCCACTGACCCGAGGAAACCTCGTAGCAGGTCGCGGTTCGTTGGAACTTTCCAGCTCACCACGGTATCGACCTTCGAGCCGTCCATGCGAATTCCGGCGTCATCAATAACACGTCCGAGAATCTTGAGCTCAGGCTGGATGAAATGAAGTTTTTTCTTGCTCAAGTACAAGCGCTCGCGCTTCAATATATCCAGCACGATTTTAACATGCTGAACATGTTCCTCTAGGGTTCGCGAATAGATGACTATGTCATCCAGGTAAATGTCCATGAATCGCCCAATGAATTCGGCGAAAATATGATACATAAGCGCCTGGTACGTCGCCGGTGCGTTACAATCACCAATCTGGATGACCAGGCTAACCATATTGCCGTCAGGCGTCGTCACCGTCGACCGCTCGACGTGCTCGGGTTCGATGCGTATCTGCTCATACGCCGACTTCATGTCCAACGACGTACGAAACGGATGCGCCGCGGTACGCCGCAACATGCCATCAATATCCGGCAGCGGCGACGTCATCTTGTGAGTATTTTTGTTGCGCTCACGAAGATCGACGACGGTTCGAAGTTCCGCCGGTTCGTTGCCCTTGCGCGGCTTCGGAATCAGCAGCATAGGGACGGTATTACCCGCCGCGGTAATTCTCCAGCGGCCGGTGTTAATGTATGCATCGCGCTTCTCTGCCCATTGCGCGCGGAACGCTTCAGGGCACCTCGAAGCTCGCCATGGATATTTTTTATTCACGTCAATCAACGGTATACGATGGTTGATTGCACGAAACGGCGGCAGCTCTGTGTTCGCCATGTCACGGCACAAAGGCTCCGCATATTCCAGAAGCTCGCGTCGCGCGGCTTCAAGCGCAGGCTCGGGCGCGCTGACAGCGTGCGCCATCAGGCGCATATCTGAGCCAGTTTGAATTGGCAGCGCGGCGTCGCTTCCAATAACGACGCGCGCTGGGTTAAACCCAATGCACACTTTGTGCTGGTACATCCAGGGAGTGCCCAAGATCAGATCATAGCTGTTAATATTGACAATATCAAAGAATCGTGGCTCCTTGATTCCCTGATAGCTAATCTCTGCTTTAGCACGCGCATTCACCTTTGAACGCGATCCCTGCACGGCCAACTGCAGCGTCAGCGGGGATTCCAGATCCTCCCGCTTCACCTTCAACTGATCCGCGAGGGTCGAAGACATGAAGTCTCCGAGCGACCCCGAGTCCAGAAGAGCCCGAACGGGCTGCCCGTTAATCTGGACGTTCACAACAATTGGTTTTGGGATCATACGGCGCTTATCTTTGATAGCGGCCGCGTTCCTCTGCAACGACGGGTAAGTCGAACGATCAACCTGTATGCCATTGACCTGAACGTTCTCGTAGGCGCTGGACAGCGAGAGATCCCGTAGCCTATCGAAGGCCGGGTCCTCGTCCACCTCCAATTGAGCGATGATTCGCTTGTACCATCCGCACGGATCGAAGCGCTCGCTCTCCACGAGCGCAACCGGTACGATGGTCGATATCTCACGCACGTAGTCGGTGACGTCGATCATAGACGACTCGCTCATCACAGTGACGCTGAACCGCGAGTCATCGTCATCAGGCTCTTCACGCGGTGAGTACGGAGCGCCGACCGACAGTACGCGCTCCATCTGTCGCTGCAGAACGTGCCCGACTAATGTTTGTCGGTAGGAACGGCCACACAGCCAGTCCCATACGCTCTCGCCGGGCCATTGAACACCATTTTCACGCAGCTGGCGTTCGGCGTACCATTTCGCAATGGAAAAGGTATTTTGGCGCAGCAAATCTTCATGAATGAAATACTCAACGCCTTCTTTGCGATCGAAGGCGCCGTATAGGCCATTCCGTGCGCGCTTAACATCAAATCGTGACCCGTCAGGCAGCGGGGCATTCAACCACGGTCTTATACTATCGCACGGATACGGCGCGCTCGCATTCAGGACGAACTGAACGCGCGCGGCATAAATCTCACTAAGATCCTCAAGCTTGTCCGCAACCCGGTACCACTCATCTGTGAATGGATCCTCGGCAACATTCCATGCAAACAAGTCGGAATCAGGATTGTACTTCTCATACACAGCGCGATACACTCCGGTACGCACGACATAGTCTCGATACCATCCAACCACGTCGAATGACGGATCATTGAGCAACTCATGACTAATTTCGATCTCTTGATCTAGATCCTCATCATACAAGATGTATCGCTCAGGCGGCGACCCAGCCGCTGTCGGATCCATATTGAATCGACCCCAAACCAAGTGATCTGGTTTGCAAGGTGGGTAGTGATAATTAATACCCTCAGTTAATAATTCAACTGTGCGCTGTGGAACAGCATACCCAATGGACATCAGCGGGCGCTTAACACGTGGCAAGCGTAGCGCCTTCGATCGGCGCCTCGAATACCAGTTTCGCAGGTCGAACTTGGGATTCTGTAGCAGAGTCTTAGGTATCCGTATGTAGAAATCCGTAAGATTATCCACAATGACATAAAATTTCCTCTTGTGCACTTTAACCACTTGAAATCTCAAGTTCTTGTGCAGGAAAAACCCGGGTTTCCTTCCAAAGCGCTCATCACCTGGGTATGGGGCACCAATGGTGAGGTGTTCCTTCGCAACAAGAGCATAGGCATCTCCCATATTAAAATTTGGGCGCCGAGCAAAATTCGCTGACTCGCAGGAGCTCACAGCATGGGTAGAACTCGAGCTTTCTGAGCTCACGGACACTGCGTCGGCAGTATATTCAACACAACCTAGAGGTAAGCTATCCAAAACTTCAACCTCGGGTTCCTCCGTCTCATCCTCGACAGGTTCAAGGTTGAACGTCGACATGCCGGGTGGCTTACTGCCCGCATGTTTCACCGAACTTCCGTGTGGGCAGTTGCGTCCAAAGTGGCCGGTCTCACCACAGTTGAAGCAACGTCCGTCGGCCTTGCGTTCTGCAAGTTCCTTCTCGGAAAGCTGGGGACGCGGAGTCTTACTTGACTCGCGTTTCGACTGTTCGCGCGAGAATGTGGATCTTGGACGATCTCGATTCGAATTCGGCCTCGAGGACGACCCGCGGTCACTGAACCTGGACTGCTGACGCCCTCGGTTCGCGAATCCGCCTCGCCCTCCAGATCCTGAAGGAGCGGCCGAGGGCCCACGCGACGAGTGATTGCTCATCGGCGCGCTGGGGAACCGTCGAGACGGGAAGTTCCCGTTCTGGGAATGATTGTGGCTAGGCGCCAGCGGATGGTGCGGGCGCCTGTTGCGCGACTTGGTGACGCGCTCGGAGATCTCGATGATTTCCGCCCGCGAGATCACCTCGTGCCAGCTCGCAGAGTCAGGATGCAAGCCATCGCGCCAGAGCGCGGTCTGGATCGAATCCGACGAGGCCATCCAAAACTTGATGACCATTTCACGCTCGTCAGTCGATCCAATAATATTGCTCAACTCCTCGAGCTCATGCGCAAATTCGCTGACAGATTTTTCCCCTTGCCGCGCCCGATTGAACTTCTCTCGCATTTCGAGACGATGATCGATCGGAAAGCAATAATTATACAGTTCACTATAAAATTGCTCGAGGGTCCAATCCTCCTCAGTCATCGAGACTTTCTGAAGGTAGAAATCGTAAGCTTTGCCTTTCAGAAAATAGGACAATGCGAACGCCTGACGTCTCCGTTTAATTTTACTGTCCAGAATGTACGCTTCGCTTTCGCGTACAAATCTATGGAACGCGCGAACATCCGCCTTCCCATCATAATTGGTAGGCTTGAATGCCTTATTACTGTAATGGGATGACTTAGATTTTTTAGATCTTCGTCGCTTGTGTCCGCGGGAGTGCGACCTGCCCTCCGAACCCTCAGCGCTCGAACGCGAGTCCGAGCTCGGGCTCGATGAGTCACTTGGGTACCCGCCAGCACCGCGGCTTCTGGTCCGCCGGCGTCCAACATTGCGCAGCGTCACGCCCAGCAATGACTTTGGATCTATCATTGCTTCGGGACGTGACTCGGCTGGCAACCGGTTCTTGGACGAGGCGATATGCCTGTACCGAGGTTCGTACACCTCGGTGTTCTCGTGAGGCGCTGTTGACGCTCGCGGCTCACGCGGCTCAGTGGGCGCCCGCGCGCGCGCAGGTTCGCGCGCTGGCAAGCCACGTTCGGGCCGCGCGGGATTTTCCCGGGGCTCGTTATCTCGCCTAAAGGAATCCAACGCGGCGCGCTGCGCGTCCACGTTTAGCTCGTCTTCCGAGATATTCAAATTGCCCCACTCCCGGGGATCTATGGCCTTCCCTTTTGGCTTGGAAGGCCCTTCTCCGCGCGATTCGGATCGCTCTGAGGAGGCGGCCAGCACGCGTGCATTGCGCCTGGCAATCTGCTCTCGCTGAGCAGGGGTAAGCATCTCTTCTGCTTGTGAAATAGCCTGCGGCACGTCTGCCGAGGCTGCGGGCGACCTAATTCTCACGGCCGCCGCGGATTTCTTAGTGGGTTTCTTGCCCAACTCAAGACTGCGTGCTCGTCGTCGAGTCACGGTTTGCCACTCCGCAGGATCCTCCTCCTCGGAGTCTAGCACATTCTTAGGTGTAGCAAGTTCAATATTATTTTTATTGACACTAGTAAATACACTTTCACTGCCCTGAGGGGCAGGTCCCATCTCAACTGCTGCAGCAGGAGACGGAGCTCGCGACGCCGCGACATCACTGTAAGTGCGTCGTGGACCGGCGTCGGTGGCAGGGCTCACGCTTCTCTCGGTGAAGAGTGCGGAGCCCGCTGGAGACGGTGCGCGAGGCGCAACCGCGGGTTGACCTGCTGCCGGAGCAGGTCGCGTACGCTGACGCAAGGAATACTGTCTGGAAGCCATATTTGTTAGTTTAGATATAGGTATAAAAACTTACGAAGTAAGTTTTGGGAACTGCCTTGTTGCTGGTTGGTCCGGGTGATCAATCCGAAGGGTTCCGAGCGAGAAGACAGCGAGGGGGATAAGCGGTTAGCTTAGAGTTTGTGTATGCGTCAAAAAGATGTGGCGAAAGCGACGGCTGTGACGGTAGGTGACAGCGGTGGGAGTTTCGACACACGGGGGAGGCAAATGTCAAGACGGTTTTACGAGATGATATTCACCAAGGGACTAAGATACTGCGAGGTCTGTATATAAAGGATATCGAGTACGTAGTCATGTGATAAGGAAAACAAGAACAAAACATATGAGAGCACATGGGTATCTGAAGGAGTGTGTGTGGTGCGAGAAAAGAGATAAGATAAAACAGAGATAACGAGTGACTAGATACGGACAGAGTCCGGAACGCTACACTGTGGCTCTGGCTCGGCAAAACGGAGCCATTGGCAGCCATGTCATCCGAAGCGAAGTTGATCCCCCGGTCGAAGAAGACCTTGGAGTCCATGAATACGCTGAGCTGGAAGAGGTCGTCGACAATGAGGGTGAACTCGCCGGCGGGGGTTGCGGGCGTCGTTTAGCAGACTTTGGCTATGGAAACAGTGATGGTCTCGCTTTCGATGAATATGAAGTGTTCGGCGTCACGTCAGAATCTGGAGGGGGCATGTCAGCGGAGGAAGACAGAGGGATGGGTACGATCGGAGGGAGGGTGTAGGGAGAGATCAGGGGGAAGGATGGAGCGCGACGATGGGACGGAGCGGAGAGATGGGATGTGAAGCACGCATGCCTTGTCTGTTGCGGGAATGCCAATACCATCGTCATTAGCGCGCTTGGGAACCGTAGAGCGCAGCCAACGGCAGGTCGCGGCTGGAGCAGGGAGTTGTGCGTGGTCAGATTGGGGAGACATTCAAAGTCGGCGTCTATAACGATAGCTACGCGTCAGATATGCCGCGCCAGGTGGGAAAAGATATCAACGCACCATCGAGAACCTTTTGAGGGTACCGGCTTCCTGGAGTCTGGCGTCCAGTATGGTGCTAAGTGCGACTTTGTGCATGATATGGTATTGAAGACCAAGAGGTCTGTCTGGAGTAGCCGCGGTCTAGAGTGTGAAACGAATGGCTGGAAAGAGCACAGACACGGAGCGCTATTGAGACGAGCATGGCGGGAGGGGAAGTCTGCTTGAGGCCAGCGAAGTTCGTACTTGGTTCGTACAGAAGAAGAGAGTCGCGGCAGGTCGCGGCGTGCGGGGCGACCCGACGACGGAATCGCCCAATGCACCAACACTGCACAGTCTTGCACAGTGCGACGCTCATCTGCCACCAGACTTTTCAACTTGTCTATCTTGCATTTCAACAGGCTACTTCAACAGCTATTGCGACACACACTGTGGATTACAAGGTACCGTTACGGAGCAAGTACTTCTGCTGTTGAGCATATGCCTGACATCCTTTCGGCGTCGACGGTCGTTTCAAACTTGCGCCACATATCCAGCGTCAATCTTGCTGTTGATGACTGTCGTATAATCTGGGGAGAAAAAAACACGTCGCTGCTAGATTATCATAAAATTGAACCTACCCCTAATAATAATAATTTACTGCAAGCATATTGTGTTCGACATCAAGATTCAGCAGCGCATACCCAACGCATACACATCCGGAGCGTAAACATGGATCTTACTTCGCAGTAAGTCCCGCTCTAACTTTTTAAGAGCGCGCAAGGCCAATCAATTAATAGTACCTCTTCTATAGGTTATGATCACGTCCTTCCCCTCGAAACCTTATTTTGATAGTCGAGCGTCAAGCCCAGTCAGATAGCGCGCTTAATATCCTGCTCGACGCGAAGCCATCTCAGAACGTGATCCTAGGTGGAGGAGGATTCAGTTGACCTAATAACTGAACGATGGAGATGAATACTCGTTAGTATGTCAATCAGATACGAGATCCGAAAAGATGGGACCGTACCCGAAGACCAGCGCTGATCTCGATCATGCCCCCAAGCCCACTATCCATGGTACCAGTATCACCTCTTCGTCATCTCTGTTCCATCTCTCTGCATCAAGCTCTGAATCCGAATAACATTCAACGACATCGCGGACGGTTCATGCGGCGGATGAGAGGCACAGAGAGCGCAGCGGGGCGAT
>JACGCK010000236.1:0-64123 GCA_014925825.1 Pholiota molesta
GCTAGCACTGGGGCTGGGTGTCCGTGTTGATCTGCTTGCCGCTGAATCGTCGGCGTCGAGGTGCTGTGCTTGCTTTTTGGCTCGTGCCATTATACTTTTGGAATGATATGGAGAGTAATGGATTATCAGAAGGAAGCACCGGGCGCTGGGCGTAAGGATTGGGGAAAGAGATAGAAGTCCAGACTGTCTGTGCTAGAGCCACATTCGCGATGCCGCGACGTGTCGTTTCCAATGCCACGTGCATTCCCACGCTCGTATAGCCCAATCAACGTCAAACCCTTCCGCTACACCCAATCACAATATTGTATAAGTACCTTGGTCCAACCTTCGAGCTTCGAGTCCTTATACAAAATAGAATTCTCAAATCTTTCAAGTCCAAATTACCAGGCTGCGTCTAGATATGTCCAGAGCTATAAGTAATTTGAAACAGCATCGTTTCATTTTAGGCTCTTGCGTATGGCGTACAGCACCGTTGCAGCACCGCACAGCATAGCGAAAGTCACTCAATTTTTCAACGGCTAGTGTCTTTAGGCATTAACCCAAGATGATCATAAGTTTCTCTGACTTCTATCTCGCATGCGGTCCGAAACTGGGTATTACGGCCAGAATAACGCTTATGGCAATTTGCGGATTAGCGTGATGAAATGTCTCATCCGATACATGGCATAAAAGGTGTCATAGCGCGTCTTCTTGGATATGAAACAAGATCTCGTATCTGACTGTTCAGCCTGCGTAACACCTCTTCAATTAACTTAAGCGCCTTTAAGCGCCCATGACCTCCACTCATCGTCACGTGTTGGGTGTCGAGTGTCAACTCTAGTTGGACTCTGATACTCGTAAGTAGTGCTAATGAGTAGCTAAAACTCTCGTCGCTCTTCTCGATGAAGTGGCATCTATCATCAATTGTAGAAAGATCAGTCCCACACCTACCCGGCGCGAGAGAGTGAGATGTACTCATGCAAGTTGCAAGTTTTATTTAATTTTCTGTGCAACATAGCCTGAAATTTAGGCTGTCTATATCTCGTGTAGGATTTGGGAAGTTTTCCTCCGCCATCCCCACTGTTTTCCGCGGACAAAAGATGTGATCTGTGTATCGATATACCGCTGAATTCCCGAGTTTGTAAGCTTGCGACCACGTACACTTGTCGCTTCTTCAGCAATGAGGTCAGAAGTTGTCACTTAAGAGGCTGCTATATGCTATTGCCGATACAGTATCTCCGCAACGATTGCGTATCCAATCTCGAAAAGGCATCGGCACTTAGACAATGTCGACTTGCGGGGAACTGCGACTGTTAAATTCCGCCGAAGACCTACTTACTTGATTACTTGAATCAGCTTGTAGTCATCAGAGTTGTCTGAAAACGAAGCCATGCAGGTTCCATTGGGCGCAATATAAAATCTCATGTGGACATGACGGTTTAAGTATATTGGAGAGCTCAAATGAGGCAACATCAGTGTTATCAAGCTCTCTATCAAGCACTCTAAAGCAGCCTGTCTTCGTTGTATTATTAGAATTTCAAGTACTTTCGCTGGTGACACCAGTATATTTTAACTCCACCGTTGTCGTTCGGCAACGATGACTCTCAATCTGACGGAATTAGGAACCCACAACTTTCTATTTTCAGAAATTTACTTAAACAAAACTAAGCGACTATTCTACCCGCGCCGGTTCGAGAAGAATTTTCTTTCGTGAACTTCCATTTCTGTAATTGATAGCCTCATGTATCATGTGTGGCTTTGCCATTCGGCAGATAATCAAGTTCTCGTCAGACGAACCTGTCAGAAATGCATCCTTGCTTCAGGCAGGCCCGGGGTACTGTACTAATACGATCAAGTGCTCGGGTCACGCATCACAAAGCCTTTCGAGCCGAGCACTTTCGGCCACTTGTCACACTCACAAAAAAAATCGAGCACTTTTTCGAACATTTGTTTGAGCACATCATGATTTTCCCCCGATTTTGGCACCAAAATGCTCAATTTTCGAGCACTTTTGGCCATTGTCACACGAAATTTTCTAGAACGAGCCCACGAACACTTGATGAAATAGTGTCACAAAAAATCTGGCCGAGCATTTGATCGTATTAGTACAGTACTATTATCAAAAGAAGTGAATGATACTCACAATGTCAAGCCACAAGAATGACTCGTTCAATGATCAGAATTTTAACTTCACCAAAAGATCAAGATGATCAGGGAATCCAACTACCCTTTTCTGACGAGGTATCGTTCGATTGGTCTTTTGAGATCCCATCAAAATCGCCAAATTTGGAACGAAAGGGTCCTCAACCCTTGATCTCATCACATGCCGTGTGGTGCCGCCCGTGCCATCCTCTGCCGCGTTCCCATCCTTCCGACAATCCTGTTTGGGCGCTCTTTAGATTTGTCAGCGTTCCCATAAATTGAATAACATGAATATATCAATTGTTAATATATCAATATTTGCGCAGTTAATATCCCTGATAAGCTTTCACTCTATACATGGTACCCTAGACAGTGTGCTGGGTATGTTGTGGGTTGAATGGAGTGTTTGATAGTGTACTTGCAGCTGTGTGCCAGTAAATTCCTTTGCCATTGCCTAGTCACACCTCTGTGAGCCTGTGACTACCGAGTTTGGAACTCCATCGGTAGGCGCCATCAATTCATCACCGGCATTAATGCGGCAGAGCGCGGCAAACCTTAATTCGACCACTGCTCAGCCGCCGAGACGTATTTGGCACGGGTTTGGCAATAGCCTTCAAATTATATTCATATTTTGTACTCTATTACGGGGGAGGGCCGAGCCATCAACAGGGTATCCGGCATGTAGGCTTTAGTATGTCTTTTCGGGTTCTGAAGGGTTGTTTGATGGATCTTAAAAGACCAATCGAAGTATGACTCTTTTCTGACCGCATTCCCATCGCTTATAACCTATCATACACTCCATGAGAGCAGAAGTCCATTTCCTGAATCAATATCTGCGGTAGCATCTCCTTAGGAGTGTGCGGATCAGATCAGCGTTGGAAGAAAATAACTCTGGGCACAGACGATCAGCCTGCACACCTCTGCACACCTTAAAGATACTGATAGATCTATAGAAAAATCGGTTCGCAGTTAGGGCGTATGTATAGTTATTTACCGACGCATGATCGCCACTTGTTATTGTCTCGACGACCACATGCCGAAGATCTAATCTAAGGTGATTCAAACTCGTCATGAGCGTGATCTTCCACCAGCGCTTGACGCCCATCAGCCATTTCAATCAAATCTGAGCGCTGAGCGCTGGTAAATGATAGAGAGTATCACTAGTAGGAGTGATATGATAAATTTAAAGGATGCGTTGCATTCGGATTAGTCTTGAACAAGCTTCAGGCCTCCAAAACCAGATGTCCGTTCACATTGCTATCAGTGCTACTTGGGATCCCATACTGAATATTTTCAACATTTTCTGGGCTTGAGCGCTATCTGTGTTCTGCCAAGCAGCAAATCACAGTGCAATTTATTTTTTGTGCGGACAGACTGGGCTCTGAGCTCTTTTTGTGAGATGTTCCTCTTTGTTGCAGCGCTTTATGCTGTATCTAATAAGCCATAGCATCTTGAAACACATATGTCCACTAGTAAAATAAATGGTATCTTGCTCTTTTGTGTACAAGATATGTATAGCTTCTCTACTTTCGGACAGAACAATTACACCATTCAAATTTTCAACTACGGAAACAAAATCACACACACTCGCATGTACGTGTGCGTCGATATATATCTGACACAACCTGTCACCTGCGTTAGAGTAAGGTTTTTTGCTCTATCGATGTCCGCAAAGGCCTAAGGACTAATAATGGAGCCTTAGCATCTTTGATTCTTGAAGTTAATAGCTTCTCCCACAGGCTAATTGTTTCTGACGAGAATAGGCATAGTTTCTCCGTGTGTCCTTCTTGGGAGCATTTGGGTCTCCCGCTAACATGGCTCCTATTCATTTCTTGGCTTCCTGACAGTTGGCGCTGTTTCTAAAGTTAGCGGACCCTGCATACGAACTTGAACTCGATCAATCAAATGCGCACAGAATCTTGATTAAGTACAAGGTAGTCGTCACGGTTGCCCAAATTCGGAAGTCAGAAAAAGCGCACTACATCTGGATTCCGATTCTAGCCACCCACATAATAAACATGCTGGTTCTTTAGAGTAACATTTCTAACATCATTACCATCACCCACCTTCGAACTCCAATCCCGACCCGCATTCATAGCGCAATAACCAGTACCTGTGAAGGTGAGTACCTTTGGACCCACTGCTGCCGCAAATTAACTCATTTAAGTCGTGCCCACAAGCGCAAAAGGAAAATCCTCTAAACGTACACAATCTGCACACATTATATCAACTTTATCTCGCCTCGACCTATGGATCCCGGTACACGATCTTCCTTTCATACCTTCCCCAGCTCCCCTGACGCGTCCAAATAACTCTGACATCGTAGAGCTGCGTTCTCTGACGCTAACGAACCTTTCGGCAGTATCAAAGCTCAGTACGCAAATACTGGGGCGTACACTCCTATTTGCGTCGGCAGATGAATTCTGCGGAAACCATTCACCCACAATCCGTGCAAGGACTGCACGATTTACCTCGCAAGTCAATCGATCATGGCGTGAAGCTGCACTTGCACAACCTGCAATATGGCTCGGCCCCGTGCTTTCTTGGTGCTCAGCTCGGGATTGGCTCGATATCGTTTTAAAGCGTTCCTATCCACTTCCCATAGATGCAAAATTACCTCCAAACGCTCCCCTCACCGCTTTTAAACTGGCATTCAAACATCTCTCGCGAATACGGAACCTCAGGCTCGAGTTGACCGCTCGCAGTCACATCGAATGGTTTGAAGCGAAATTGCGACAACATCAAGCCCCCATTCTCAAAAGGCTTTCTATCTCAACCCCCGTTGGACTTTACCAGCGCAGACGACCAATTCGAGTCAGCGAGGCAAAATCAAGTTTTTTGGCTTACGCACCGATGCTGGAGCAATTGGAAATACAAAATTGTTCCTTCAGCCTTGCTCTGACAAAGCCTTTACATCGCCTCCGTGTCTTTGTATTTGCCATGACTCACCTGGACTCCGACCTTCAACTTCTTGATTACCTGCGGAACATGGATCAGCTAGAAGAGCTACACATTTCATCGCCTACGGAGAATGATATTGATCTATTCTCCTCCTCTCAACGCAAGCCTCCCGCGATAGACACGCCAGTCCCTTTGCTTCATTTAAAGTCGCTAACTATTTCGGCACCCATTTCGGTCTGCGCGAATATATTCAGGAACATCATCATTCGCGACTCTTGTTCTATTATGTTGTATTGCCGTAATGCGTACAATAACCCGGACCTACGGGATATCCTTTCTCGGTTGAAGAACCATATGTCTAACTGGAGTTGTGATGATTTGACAGGTCGACAATCACTTGATCTTGGTGCGACATACGCCGAATTTCTTCTCGAAGGCCCAGATAGCGTATCCAACGGCCAAACACACCCTTTCATTGGCCTCAAAGTCTTTTGGCCGACGAACACTTCATTTACACTTGACCACTTATTCGCCATCTTCCCAAAAATTGCATCAGCTTTTCAAAGCTGCAAGCGTCCTCCCGATACTCTTGCCTTACGTTCGGCCGCTCATCTATCGTCCGCAATCAGGCCACTACTCTATGACTGCTTGCACGAACTTGATTATGTGCAGGCCGTCGAATTCCTAGGAGATGAAGCGTTCGCTTTCTACTGTCCTCTCCTCGGGTCGCAATCGAATTATTCAAGTGCCACCTTTTCTGATGACATTTTACTGCCTCTTCTTGGGGACCTAATTATACAAGACGTGAATTTTACCTCCCAGGGTCGTCAATACTGGAGGAAACTTCGCAAGACCTTGCGTTTTCGGCAGAAGGAGGACCACCCTATTCTCGAGATTAATCTTGTGGATTGCGATGGGGATCCCGACCTGAATATTCTCGACAGATACGGCGTGGTCATTAAGGTGAACGGTGAAGATCTAGCTGGCGGCTATGAAGACGATGGAGAGGATTCCGATTACACAGTTCAAGCTGATTCAGATTAATGACTACCTACTATCATACAGTCAAGAGTGCTATCCGAGGGTGTATCTGTATTTTGAGCATGTATCAATAGTTGCATGTATTTTTTAACGTTAACGTCAAAATAATTGGTCTGGGACATGAACTTCATTGTCCGCCTATCGTAATAGCAACTCGAAAAGCTTGAATCCATCAATCAAGTATTCTTGCTGATTCTGATTCTATCCAACTCCTCCGATGCAGTGCAGTTATGACTATCAGTCATTGATTTGCCACGCTCATAGTGTTGCCTTCTTCCACTCTGTCAAATGAACCTCCCTCAACTTGTTCCCCAAAATCTTGGATTGGAAGCTGGGGCTCAACCCGATTCAAGCTTCACGCGCACGTTCAGTACTCCCAGCGAAAGCGAGCAAGGCTGCCAGGGGGCCCGTATCAGTAACCGGCCCGTTGTTGATGTTCCGAGATTTGATCATGACCATACCGAGCAAGCCTCCGCATTCAACCCCACATTCACCACAGCCTCGGAACTTCACTCCAGCAATGAAGACGATCATGTGAAGGAGGAGCAGAAAGATTTTTCGAGGCGGTTCTATGACCAGGTGTTTGCTGTTGACTTCACTGCCAAAAGGACTATTGACTAACTGACTGACGACACGGTGCCAGCAGTTGCAACCCTCAGATTTCCAGCCATGGTTCACGGGAGATCCATGCCGCTTTCCTCTTCCAAACGAAGATGACCCTTGGGATCAGTGCTTTAGGTCGGTTATGAAATTTGATGAAGAAATGTGCCGAGGATGGCGAGAAGAGGTAGACACATTGCTTGTCTTCGTACGTTTCCCAAAACTATAACTTTTGCACATTTCTGAATGAAACCCCGCAGGCTGGTCTTTTCTCAGCAGCAGTAACTGCATTCACAATTGAGTCATATCGTTGGCTCCAAGAAGACCCTCAAGATGTTCAGATACAACTCCTCCGGCGCATTTCTGACCAGCTGATGAACGGATCCGACTCCACGCTCACGCCAATGCCTTCCTTGCAAAGTAGCTTCGTTCCATCGCCAACATCTGTCCGTGTGAATGCGTTTTGGTTTACAAGCCTTACATTATCTTTGAGCGCCGTTCTTACTGGGATTCTGTGCAAGCAGTGGCTCCGTGAATACCAACGGTATGAGGGCCTCTCAGCCAAAGATGCTTTGCCGGTACGCCAATTGCGATATGAGGGGCTATTAGCATGGCATGTCCCCGGAATTATGTCCTCTCTCCCCCTCTTATTACAGGCCTCGCTTGTTCTCTTTTTTGGAGGCCTCCTCGACTTACTTTGGACCATCAACTCTCATGTGGCGGTGGTAGCGTCGAGCGTCGTGGGGATATCCTTGGTATATCTGGTTGCAACTACTGTTTCCCCCTCCTTTCAAAGATTATGGGCCGCATTGACTTCATTCTCTTCCGGCGGCCGTGAGCGTCGCGCACAATGTGCCTTCAAGTCGCCCCAATCTTGGGCATTCCATCTCCTTATCACTTGGATAATTTCTCTATGTTCTAACCTCAAGCAACACCTATTTTACGGGACAGCAGTAAACTACTGGGATGCGAACTGGGTGAAATATGACCAGCGGTGGCAGAAGCACGGGAAATACATTCAGCGCGGTATCAGTTGGTTCGAAAAGAACTTCGTTCATGGAAACCACAATTTGAATGCCATCTACAACGTCTACCATTGCTTGGAATCATTAGAGACTGACGTCTCGGCTGCATGTGTATCTGAAATAATCGAAAATCACTGGAATCCTTTATCAACCCTGTTTGGCCTCGTTCAACCTACACTAAAATCTTTCGAAGATCAAATGTTCTCATACGATATTCCAGAATCTTTCGCCCGTGATATGGTGCTGGCAAGCTATTTGGTAGTACACCACAAAGCTCATAGCGACCTCTCGCTACAGTGCATGGAACGCTGTACAAGGATGCTCAATGATCTTCCTGCTCTTCAAAGACTCACTCCCGTTATACTCGAAATTTTAAACGTCGTGATTCCGGCACCAGTCGCACCGGATGGTGAGAAATAATATCCATGTATTCATCGAAACACCACTTATAATTATTCGAATCACCGACAGAACTTGGTACACAAATCACAACAGCGCTATCAAAGGCTTTCCTCTCAGATAGTATCTCTACCTCTGACCAACTCACCTTCTGGTCTATTCTGCATCAGATCGTTCGAAAGCATCAGAACCACGACATTCCCCTTGACAAATTATTCTATCAAATCGAACTCTGGCTGACACGCACGATGTTATCCCCCATACTTCCCCATTCCGAAAAGCAGATTACTTTGAAGCACAGCGCGATTGGCATTTCAAGCGTCTACCGCCTGCTTAGAATACAAGCGTCGTTTTCAGAGACAGTACCCTCCACCGGACATGTCCCAGGGGAGGGCCAAAGCGTTCCCGAGTATTTGAGGTCCTTTATTCGTCTTCTGGACGATTCAATGGAGTCGACGGGAGGCTCACATATGATCTTATCTCTTTGGGAAGCGAGAGACTGGAACATGTTAAAACAAGAAGCATGGGAAGAATTGTAGGCACAACGCTCAATAATACAGTTTATTTTGTATAGAGCATACTGAACCGAAATATATGGCGACAACGGCCAAAATCTGTGCTATGTGTTATTTAGACATGATTTGGCAACGACGAGTAGCGTCATGCGCGTTACACATGCAGAAATAGAATAGACAACAGACCTGCAAAGTAAATGATCCCCAGGTTCAGCAACATGTGAATAAATTGTCTGTTGTGCGATATTTCGATAGCATTTGAAGCTGCGTTATGCGTTATGATCATTTAGTACATGAGTTCGAGTGCCTACAGGACAATTGGATCGAGAAGTCTGCTGGCCTACTCTAGTGTACTAACCCGGACATGTTTGCGCTAATTAGGGACCATGCTAATACAGGTCGAACTAGATACTTGCGCCGCCTTTTTTCCGCGCAAGGTGGCGCATGTGCGCGAGTACTTAGTAGAAGCGCAAGTTTCTACTTGCCCAGTTTGACATCATCTAGCCCGTACACTGACTGGTAATATTTACCACTGCATCAGACTGGTTATACTCGCAATTCTTTGAATAAAACTTCTAACGTAGATCGTTTGTATTTATTCAATCGTCAATAAGTAAGTAAAATTTGCAAGCGCCACATAAGCGCCGGAAGACGACCAATGTCCGTGTGAAGCGATGTTGCCGAAGTAGCCGTCAAAATCAGGTCGACCTTCCATTGCTATGTCAATTCTATAGTATACTTTGAAGGCAACTAAGCACTAGCAACATCAATCTCCGAAAAGCGCCCAGGCGGCCGATAGAATTCCATGAAACATTGTCTTCGGATTAAATATACGTGAAATGTCTCCTGCTACAAGCTAGAATCAGTTTTATATAGCACTAGTATTGCTCCATGTCAATGTTCGGTGAACATTGAACATCGAACGCTAGTCATTATATGAGTTAAGGATATGAAATGTTGCCTTCTACTGCAATTGTTGATAAAAATGGCTTCTAGAGCGTTTTCGAATTGCTTTTTAAGACAACGCAATGCGCAACAGAAATCTTCAGAACAGAAACGCAAGTTCTTTGTTCCCCAGCAATTAAACGACACAGAATGTTCAATTCAATCAAAGGTGAGAGCCATACGCCCACGCGTGTACCCCGGGCTAACGCATATTATACAGTGGCTTTAGGCCTTCTCGCGATCGGGGCCGGCGTTGTCAATGTGGCCGCCAAAACCGACGTCGTCGCCGATTTTACAGGAGCAAACTGGATCTGGACCCCCAACCCTACCGGCGGAGTGTACCCTATAGGCAACGCCACCTTCAGACGTGATTATTTCGCCCCAGCGGGAAAGACCCCACTCTCGGCGAACATCCTCATCGCCGTCGATGATATCTACACGTTCTTCGTAAACGGTCAGCAAATCGGCGTTGGAAACCTCTATACACAGGCGGCAAGGTACTGTGTTCCTCTTGTACCCGATTGCAATGTCTTCGCTATCGAGGGACAGAATGGGGGGACGGTGCCCAACCCCGCCGGAGCATTGGCCGCCATTCAGATCAGGTACACGGACGGGTTCACCGAGACGATTGTCACAGACAACGAGTGGCACGGGATCACCGGTGCACCAGCAGGCTTCGAACAGGTCGCGTTCGACGACAGCAAATGGCCCGCTGCAGTCATGGAGGGTCCGTGGCCAGCTACTGCACCATGGAGCAATACGATCGCCATCCCACCTGCGACGTCCGACCCGGGCCCGAACCTGAAGGCCGGGACCTGGATCTGGACGAACGAGGTCAGCGGCGGGATCGCACCCGTTGGCCTGCGCTCTTTCCGCAAGACCGTCACCTTACCTGCTGGGCAGTTCGCGGACACAATCACGATCGACATCGTCGTGGACGACGGGTACTCGCTTTACATCAATGGGCTTTTCGTCGGGTCTGCGGAGAATTATATGGTAGCAGAGAGGTATCAGGTGAACTTCATCCCGAGCAACACAGTCACGATCGCCGTGGTGGCGACAAATGTTGGTGGACCGGCGGGCTTGTTGGCGTCAGGAGTTATCACCGGCTGCACCTGCGGGTGCGGGTCGGATGCGTCTGTGATCACGGATAGCAGCTGGAAGTTCAGCACCACGGTTCCGGCTGGCTTCATCGCACCTGGATACAATGACGCTGCATGGCCGGCCGCCGTCGTAGAGGGTGCGTATGGGATGGCACCCTGGGGTCAGATTGCGACCCCGACCAGCAACTCGCCTCAGAATACGCCTATTTCGGGTGCGCCTTCTGCACCGCCCGCTAGCGTTGTGGCTTGAGCTGGGTTGATCGGAAAAAGGAGAGCGAATCGTAGTCCTATTTTTGTAAAGTAGTAACCAAGTACTTTTGGTGACATTGAAGTGCGTTCAATTTGATCCATGTTTAAGACTAGTTCAGAAATGAAAGCATTGAATGAGAATGATAGAAGGAAGATGAGGTATACCACCTTACTTTTCAAACATCTGGCGTTTCTTAATATCCCTCGAGGCAGAAACGGGATTCTCGCACTTCTGTCACAACAGTTAGTACTGCTATCTCATTCGAAGATACGTTGAAAATAGGGGTGTGCGACGCACCGAGCCATGGTAATAATTCTGTGCTCCGTAATTAGTATCGTAGATAGTCGCGGACGTCCTGAAAATTACCTCGAAGAACAAGCCCTGACCATTTGATACTGCTAGCATGTTGTGGCCAAAGTATCGATCGCCCGCGTAGTGAAAAGTGGATCCTCCGCAGCTAGGATAAACTCTAAAAAGGCGATGGTGATAGAGACACAGATCCAGAAGATTGGTAGGTTGGCTGGAGCGTCGCTTCGTCTCAATACATCAGACTGACCGATCCCTTCCTTGTTTTATCGTGATGTATGCGTGTCATGTATACAGTGTTAGAGCTCAATTCAATTTGATGTATATGCACCGTGCGGCGTTGGGGAGCAGACTGTTCAGCCAATAGAATCACGGACCATTATATACTCTGTTGAATCTCTGGAAGATACAGCTTGAAAGGAATATTCGTAAACCAATAATGATTATAGCAGGCGAGTGTACAAGCATCCAACACTTAGCGCTATGGCTAGTCAATAAGGTATTTCCTCTTGAAGAACGCGCGGAGATGGAAGATTTGCCATACGCCCAGACCTGCTAGGGAGATAATAGTGAACCAGGCAAAATTTTGCACACGCTGGTTTGTGGAGACTGCAAAGGGGTCAAAATGAGGACGAAAAAAATTCGGATGAACGCACAATTGGTATCCGTAAATCGTTCCTCCCTCTTCTTCAGGTAGTTCATCTCATCCACTACTTCTTTCACGAGGCCCTCGAGCTTGCGCATTTCGGTTTCTAAACCGGATAGCGACTCTTGATTGGCAATAGCGCTGTGAATGGATTCAGCAGTCAGATAGAAGCGGAATGGCATGAAATACGGACTTGTAGTCGACGGCGTCTGCGCCAATGTCAATGTCCAAGTCAACGACCCGACTCAGTCTGCTTGACTCTTCGTTTCCGACGGGATAGTCTGTATGGCGTTAGCACTCTAGCACTCGTCAATGAGAAAGAAGAAGAAAACGCACTGCCTTCGACATAGTTCCGCAAGCACACGCCGACCTCGCCCTCCGCATGTGTCGTGATGGCGAGCCTCGTCTCTCCCTTAATGCCCTTCTTGCTCAAGTAAATATTTCGGTTCGGGCCCGAGTCGACAATTTCAACGTCCACCCGCTGGTTCTGGCCAGGCCCTACGTTGGCGGTGACGATGACGAGAGCGTTGTTGTGTGCCACGTTCCATATGCATTTTTGTGGTGGATATCGGTATGCCGGCAGGGTGAACTTGATGGCAGAGACCGCGTTGAGCAGAGAAAGGAAGATGAGGAGAAATCGTAAGGGCCATGGTGGGGAGACCATGTTGGTCGTTGGATGATGATGGTTGGCTACGTGGAAGCTATTTCCGCCGCGCCCGGCGTGCGGCCACTGATCTCATCTTCCTTTCCTACCATCTTCGTACACAATCATCAACACACCAACGTCCAACCCCCGCTGCCATGATGTAGCCATAAAATCCGGGATTCATGCCCAGTTCCACCAGCCGTGTACATGAAATTTTTTTTACCAACATCTTCTAGGTACCTTCCCTAGTTTACACGACTTGCCCCTCGCGAAATCGCCGGGTGAAATCATTGCGGAAGCGCTCATCTTTGAGGATGGAGACAGACGGAGGCCCCCCAACGGTTCGCCAATTATTTCCTGCTCAGTGCATGGTATGGACACATGAAAGGTGCTGTCTTATGTTGTAACTTGCATATTCATCTCCTTCCACACAAATTATCATCGAATTGAACACATTTCCAGATACATAATCAAAATTCTTGGTACAACCTACAAGCGCAAAATTACATCGAGTCTTTCTCTCTCTATCTCAGCTCAGGCCACAACGCTAGCCGGAGGCGCAGAAGGCGCACCCGAAATGGGTCCACTCTGGGGCGAGTTGCTGGCCGGGGTTGCAATCTGACCCCATGGTCCAACCCCATTCGCTCCCTCCACGATGGCGGCCGGCCATGCAGAATCGTCGAATCCAGGTGCGACGAAACCAGCCGGAACCGTGGTGCTGAACTTCCAGCTGCTATCTGTGACAAAGGTCGTGTCCGATCCGCACCCACAGACGCACCCGGTGATAACTCCTGCTGCCAAGAGCCCCGCCGGCCCACCGACGTTGTCGCCCACAACCGCGATCGTCACCGTGTTGCTTGGGACGAAATTCACCTGGAACCTCTGCGCCGTGGTCCAGTCACCCCCGGATCCGACCACGAGTCCATTGATATATAGGGTATATGCGTTGTCCACAGCAATGTCGATCGTAATGGTATCCGCGACTTGTCCGGCAGGTAATGTAACGGTCTTGCGGAAAGAGCGCAGGCCAATGGGCGCGACCCCGGCGCTGACCTCGTTCGTCCAGATCCAGTTCGCGGCCAACAGGTTCGGGCCCGGGTCAGACGTTGCAAGTGGGATGGCGATCGTGTTGCTCCATGGAGCGGTCGTTGGCCACGGACCTTGGTCGAATGCAGCGGGCCAGTTGCTGTCGTCGAACGCAACCTGTTCGAAGCCTGCAGGCGCACCGGTGACCCCGTGCCACTCGGTGTCAGTGACGATCGTCTCGGTGAAGCCGTCCGTGTACCTGACCTGGATCGCGGCCAATGCGCCAGCGGGGTTGGGCACTGTAGCCGTGTTCTGTCCCTCGATAGCGAAGACGTTGCAGTCGGGTACAAGAGGAACGCAGTATCTTTGCGCCTGCAAGTAGTCGGTTCCCAAGCCGACCATTTGACCGTTCACGAAGAGCGTGTACGCATTGTCGGTGGTGATAAGAATGTTCGCTGAGAGCGGCGTCTTTCCAGCGGCGGGGTAGTAGTCACGCCTGAAGGTGGCGTTACCCACAGGGTAGTTGCCACCAGTGCTGGCAGGGGTCCAGATCCAGTCCGCGCCAGTAAAGTCGGCGAGGACATCGGTTTTGGCGGCTACATTGGCAAAGCCGGCCCCGATCGCGAGAAGGCCTAGAGCCACTGTAAAATATGCGTTAGCCCGGGGTACACGCGTTGGCGCATGGCTCCCACCTTTGATTGAATGGAACATTCTGTGTTGCTTAATTGCTGGGGAACGAAGAACTTGTGTTTTTGTTCTGAATATTTCTGTTGCGCAATGCATTGTCTTAAAAGCCATTCGAAAACGCTCTAGAAGCCAATTTAGCCAACTGTAATACTAACATATCCAGTAGAAGCCAACATGACATATCCTTAGCTCATAGAATGACTAGCGTTCAACGAGCATGGAGCAATACTAGTGCTATATAGAACTGATTCTAGCTTATAGCAAGAAACATGTCACAAAGAACGGAAAATCTCTTGGTCATGGGCGTCTGTGGCTTGAGTACATGTGTAGCTGTCGTTAAATATTTAGCTGTCCTCTAATAGTATTTTACTCGATTACAACTGATCCGTTGATGGCCTGACATAGGGGATGCCGTAGATTGAGAGACATCACTCTGTGGGAGTGACTTTTAATGGAAATCGTTAAAATATTGCTGGCGCTTATGTGGCGGTTAGCTATTTATACTTGGCTTGTCAGCATCTTGCATGATTATTGACATATCGGCGGTCGCCGAAGCACTAGATGCTGTCTTTTGTCAGAGGATGGCATTCAGTATTTTACTATAGTTCTTCTCAGCAAGAATTCGACCCCCCAGTGGAGTCGAATTCAATTCACATTTACTTATCCGCACTAGACGCTAGACATCTGTCGCAAAGGCGCTCATGTAGTCGATTGAGTAAGAACAAAGCATGGATGGGGGTATATCTATCATGATACAGCGCGATCAAGAATGCCATCAAGTTGTGCTTTCTTCCGCCTCTTCGTCGCCAGTGGCATTGTCGTTCGAGGCTTTCAACCGCGTGCTAGGCTCTGTATATCAACCCAAATATTTAATCTATTTTTACCGTGTAGTGAAAGATCACACTCACGATCTAATAATGGGTCGCCAAAGGTATTTTGCCTTGAGTGCGTCTTCTGTTCAGAGGGTGGGTTGGTGTGAAACTTGGTTATAGAGCTTGACACATAATTGTCTGAACCGTCTGGCGGCAACACGACCAATCTTGAATACCATTGAGTCCAATAACTCAGCAGCAAGGGAACGTCGGAGAAAAGATTACCTTGAAAAGGACTTCTTGCGCGGCGGCGGAGGTCTATATTCGAATCGAAGGTCAGTGAAGATACTTGAACACAATATAAGAGACGATGATCAACATACAACCTAGCAGAGAAGTGTTAGAAATGGATGGTTTTCGTATGGGCAGATGCCTGAGGAAGCTCACGGAGTTAGGTGATCACTCATGTCAGATTCTTGGCCGTCTGATTCGACGTCCTTGTCTTCGCTTGAGAGCCGTTTCCATAAGAATCATAAGATGACAGTAAATGTATTCAATGGAGGTAGAAATTACCGCTTGGGGTGGGTTGAGCTCCTGTCGATGAGTAATCCGGAAAGACAATTAACTTTTGCATGTGGGATAGAGACGACAGTAAAGCGTACCCATCAGAAGAATTGGAACTTTCCGCGGAGGTATTCTTGGCGCTGAAGTTCATGAATGAATTCGTGATCAAATATTTTTGCAGGTCCACAATTAAGCCTAGTTACCTTGAGCTCAATTTTGCCTTCAGCTGAGACTGGATATGGCAGGTTGGACAATCATTAATTAAATCATGACGTAGGAGACGATGTCTTCAAACTCGTGCTTACCTCTGAGGTTTTCTGGCCGTCCATTCAGTAATTGCTGCAAGGGAGAGATACGACGTGTGAAGGAGAAAGGAAAGAAATGGGAAGTCTCCTATTTGGTTTTTTAGCCAGCTTATAAGGGGCGCAGCTTATAAACAGCGAAGCAGGCTTGCTTGAAAAAAAGACTTCTGACCAAATTGCGTCCCGGGCAACCGTCCCACCCACCCACGCACCTACCGCGCGTCGACTTGGAAATACCAATCATATTAGCCCTGAATGATAGTTGCCTCTGAACGTGCAATTCTGGGGTGCTTGAAAGGCCTCAAGGCTCGAGGCTCGAGGCGGCATTGATTGTTGTTGCCCAATTAGGATCATTTCTATTGCTGAGCCTACATCCTAGCCAAAGGCTCGTCCTGAAGGAGGTCCGTTCCGTATATAACCCTGACGATTCGAGACTGGGCTTGGACCGGGTTTTCCGTTGGTGGGGCTTGATTGGAATTTCTACTCCCAGTCCTGACAATTAATTCGAACGTTACTGAAGGTTGGCATATGAATTGGACAAGATACCGCTGGTGTAATGCCTTGAAATGACAGCTGAAGGCTGAAGCACTGAATCTTCAAGGACTCTGAGTTCGAGTCGGGACTCGGAAGTCGGAAAATTCAAAGGCAGTAATATGGCCCTGATCGGCAACGCCCTACCATCATATTGGCAAACCCGATCGATTTTGGCGACGGCCTCCGTGCTTGCCGTGCCCCTCTACATCGGAGAAGCTGGTTTCTGCATCTGAAGCTTTCAAAACTGACTGTTACCCTCCCAAAGTCATGATTTCACCCACATTCACGATTTGGGCCTCAAGTAACGCTGGACGGAAGGCTTCCATTCCTTCCAGTGGCATGGCGGAATACAACGGCAATTCAGGCCAATAAGGGAACTTGCATCAGTACTCCTTCAATCACCGAGGTCCTCCACGTACTTACCAGCGTATATTATGACCCGGTTAGTCTACTTAGGATTCACCCTCAAGGAAAATCCTGAGTCCTCTCGTTCTAATTATAAATAGAGCCAGCGCTATGCTCAAGTTATGCTGCATAAATTCAGGTTCCCCTTAGCGTGCACCGAAATATCTTGAGTCGACCGCTTTACGAAGAGAACTTGCTCAAGCATAGTGGCCTTGAACTCTAGTTCGAAACTTAGGATGTGTCCGTTCACCAAGTCTACTACTCTTGAAGAACTGGGACAATAGTGTGATGCCTCCATTTGGTAAACATGCACATTTAATCCCGAGCACAGCTTATTCCGATCGTTTAAACTGTTCATTAAGATAAGAGCCACAGCCTGTGGATGCTCTAGACTCATCCCTGGTCGATCTATGAATTTGTTTCAGACAGTCGACACTCCACGCTCCCTCCCCAAAAGCGTCTCGAACAGCTCCAGATGGCTTCCTTTCTTCTGCAATAACGACCAACCTGAACCAACATGCCCGATTATCGGCCACTTCCTGGTGTGAAAGCAGGCTTTGGATTGCGAGGGTCGACCATGGTGAGGTTGAACTTGTTCTTATCAGTCCGGCACGCTCACCTGGGATACAGGCCTTTATGGGTGGGGTCGCCGTTGTGACAGCGCTGACGGGTTCGTATTTCGTTAAAAGAGATGCGCTGAAGAAAGAAGGAAAAGCTGATCCCTATGGTGAGCAAATTCCTCTTTGGGTAACCGTAGCGTTCCAACTTGTGTCATTATAGAGCACAACGGGCAGGCAGCTATGAATTCGTCTGAAGTTAGTGCTGCTGTTTCAATTCCGAAACCTGGACCCCGTAATCCACGACTATACACCCATCCCAAACCGGAGGGCTAGGATAAAACTTCGACCCTTATGCATAGCGCATTTGCCGACAATGATATATTATATTCGTTATACTTATGCTCTGTACGTTAATTTATTATGAACCAATTTTATTGCTCGCCTGCAAGCAATCCAATCTAATCGCACCTGGTGACTATCACACAATCTGGGTTATCGATTTAATCGCATAAAAATCGCTTTTGCAATGCTATGCCTCCAGTCGCTAATTTCCAACAAGTAACTGGGTTCTCGAACCTGAAAACAGCAATATACTATAAGTGGCAAAAATCTTCAGACCTGCGTCGAGTCCCGTGAGTCGCGCGCGAGCCGGAACCTTGCGGTAATTTGAATTACGACACGGAAATGCCCTTGAGCCTTGAGGCTTTCCATCCAACACCCACTGTGACTTATCAATGATTTCCTGTCATCATGCGACCTCCCTTCCGGAAGTTATACAGCCGTAGCAAACGGTACAAACAAGTTAGCGACAACTTTCTAAAGAATTTCGTTAAAACCGGACGACTTACCCGTCATTGGCCAGCACGTCAGCGCGATAAGAACATGAAATACCGACAAGCAGCTGCATACTTGGAAATAATATGCACAGGCATCGCAGCTGTCGTGTAGATATATGCGCGGCTGCGTATAAACATGAGCGAGGGAAAGATCAAGGAGAATTCGTTAACCAGGTCTTGCTGGTTAGGAGGTATCTAACGATTTCCACGGTAAGTCACTTCCTAGATGTTGATTATCAGAAACGAAGGATATGACACACTCTAGATAGATTACTAGGCAGTCAGGATGTGTGTATTTCTTTACGTTGATATCTCTTCAGCATAGTACACCTGTAAGTCTTTCTCCAAACTTCGCCAATCCCTTCCAGCTCTCAAATGTCTGATCTTCTTTCCAATGAGGAGATCTCATGGTTCTGGTTCCATTGTTACCCAATTCACAAGAGTCGACGAGAAAGAGACGTCGTCACCTGCCACTGGTGCTTTGATCAATGTCGGAAAAGCATGACCATATATGTTCATCTTTGCCTAAACCGTCGTAGAAGCAGGGACCGTGATACCTACCAATCGCTGTTAGCTTAGGGTTTTGTCGTCAGGGTTCTAAATCTCGGATCGCTATCTTCTGGAGCACCGACGGGAAAATTCTGATTCGAAACGGTATGTAGTACTACTACCTTCAAGGAGCCAAAACTGAAGACGGGAACAGGAAACCTAACAACAACTACAATTGATGTACACAACGATAATACAGAAAAGAGAAAAAGTGAAAGGCGAAGCGCGAATGAAAGGATCGCATAATTGACTGGTCTTGAGCAGGTAGGTAACTGTTTGTTGATTCGGTGTGGTTTCGGTGGTCGAATTGATGTACGACGAACAATCTCGGTATATCTCGATCATGTCAGACGGCCTTCTACTCCTCGTGCACGGCCAAAGTGGCAGGCGCACCGCGAGCGGAACTAGCAGGTCCATAGTAGTCGATAAACATCGAGCGTGGCTGAAGGTGAAAACCAAACTTTGCAATCAATGCTGATGCTAAAACAAATCGGCGGCAACAGGGTGGCGAGGGAAAGCCCTGCAGGGAGTCCAAATGGCGAGCGATGGACGACGGGAGAGCACAGCAGCAACCGTGTTATGCGACATGGCCAATCATCAATGGACATGAAGAGCTGTCATTCCAGGGGTAGAGAGACTCGATGGTCCCTCACTATCAGCTTGCGCTAGCAAGTCGAAAAACCCTGTGATAGCAGCGTGTCCAAGCGGGTAGAAGGAGATCAAAGCTCTTTCACTGTTTGGTGGTTAAACCCAACCAAAAATTCCTGCAATGGGTTTAATCCATGTCTAAGGCCAGGCGACGCTCCTGGTTCCTGTACGCTTTTTTGTTGGCGACGCTGGCTGGTACTGCTATCTCCTTCGCATGCGTTCCCTGTTGAAGCGAGTCCTAAGGTCTTTCAGCATTATGCGGAAAGCTCGCATAGTACACGTGTGATCGGGTTCCGGATCGACTCTTCGCTTTCCTCGAGGCCCTTTCCGATGATGACTTCGTTTAACGAAGCACACACATTTCTTTGTGGGTGATGGACACATGCCTTCATCGAAACCTTTTTCAGTAGTGGTCTTCAGCTCCTCCGTGTCCAATCCTTCGAATTCATCACGAGTACGTTTATTTGTGGATTTGTCTGGTATCATCGCCTCTTGTGCTGGACGGGTGCTTGGCTCTAAGATGCGGGAATAGTTCCTCGGTGGCGACGGTGATTTGAGGAGGGGCATCCGCATTTGTCCGAGGGCGCTTCGAGGGTCTGGTATTCGGGTCATGCGAAGTTGACTGCTCAAACACTTCGCGGGTACGTTTGTTCTTCCTGTTCGCATTCCATATGTTCTCTGACGTTTCCGAACAGGGCTGAACGAAGCGAGAGGTCCTTTCATCAGACATATTCAACGGGTGGCTTGTTCAACACGTACCAGTTTCTGACGTTTTGCTGGTGAAAGGTTCGCACTTTCGCTAGCAAATTCCGCGACATCAATCGCCGGCTGCTGTGACTCTGACGTTTCATAGTCGTCACGAGAGCGTTTCTTCGTTCTGGTATCTTGTACCTTTACTAAAAATTGGGTACGAAGTGGAATAGGTGCCGGGGTGTGGCCCCGGTTTCATTCTGCGCGCCGCGTAGAGGTCAGTAAAAATTCGTGCATGGTCAGGTCAATGATCGATGCTACCTGACTTTCACTCTTATTTTTCTCTAAGCAGGCACTGGGGCCTGTAGTTTGCTGGCATTCGTGGCGTTTACAGAGGCAGCTAGGCAGACTAGACGATGACGAGCTGGCGGGGTGCCCTATGACTTCATCGATGTCGCCTTCGACATTCAACTGCAGGCTCTCACTCTTCAATTCCTCGACTTCCATAATGTGGTCTGGACCATGTGTCGGAGCCTCGTCCGATGACGTTCTAAGCCATGCCGGTAGCGATGTGGGCATTGGTTGCTAAAAAAAAAACCCCCCCGGGTAAGCTTGAAAAGTAGCGAGTAGCGTATATCACGAACTCACAAGTGATACCCAGTGTTTTGCCTTCCTATCAAAAACACACGGTAATATCCACGAAACGGGTTTTTCTGATAGGTTAGCTCCACTTTTGCATTATACATGAAGGATGAAAACTTACGCATAAGTATCATTATTATGAAAGGCACAAACTGATTGGTTATCATATTGAAATGATGCACTCCCTCTGGCGGAGTCCACTGTATCACCAAAACATGTCAGAAGGCGATGTCTGAAAATAACAGGTGGCTAATCACATTCGGTGGGGTTGCATAGGGTTGCATTATGGATATTGATGAGGAAAGCTTCATTGAAATATCCCTATCACAGAAGAATTGTCAGAACAAATACGGTCAAAGGCAACAGGAGGCGCTGCTTACGGGGGGTATGTATACGGGTGCTTGACACTGGTAAGTGTCGTAATCCTCTAAAGCTGGGTATTTGATGACAGGTCCAGGACTATGAATCGCATTCGCGTTCGATGTATCCTGAACCGGAGGGCCGTTCCGAACCTCGAACGCCATTGCAGTCGAGTTGATGTTGTATCCAGTGGTCTGGACTATGTCCTCCACCGATATATCCTGCTGCGGGAAGCAAGCCTGCGGTGCTTCGAATGCATATGTCGTTGCCGAGATGGATGCGCCGGATGGTCCGTCCTGCAGGTCTTCCATTCCCGCGTCGGCTTGCTCATTTCTATATCCCCGTTATTGATGCATGGCTTCGCTCTCGCGTAGTCTCCGTCCGCGGTAACGAAGTCCAGAAAAAGATCTGGCTGATATGGATATGGGGGCAGGTCGCATAGAACCATCGGGGTTGGGTGGGAAAGGAATTGCTGAACTGGAGTGCAGGTTCTTGAGGGTGCCGCTGACGTCGCTGATTGGTGCCACGCATTGAGACCAGTACTCAGAGTCAAGGAGGAAAAGGAGTTGAGCAGACTTTTTGTTGTGATTGGTCTAACTTCCTCTAGAGGCACTTCAGCCCCTGGGAACGATACATTTGCGATACTAACTCGCCGATTTGTGGAATCAAGGTGGAGACTGTCGTCCAGCTGTTGTTTGACGAAGTTTCAGGTGATGGGCAATCCGTGGGGCGACTCGACGAGTTGGGAGGCTGAGGTGTCGGGTTGCTCAGTCTTGTCGATTCCGCCGACGTCGTAAAGTATTCTTCAGGCCTGGTTGGGGATCCCAACGGTTGTTCCGAACTATCGCCATCTTGGCTGGAGGAAAATGGGGCCTGACCATTGTATAGCGGGGCTTCGGGCAATGGGGAATTTATGGGACGCCTCGACTGTAACTCGCTGGGCAGCTGGGGCATTCCTCCAATCTCATCAACTCCACCAATGTCGCGAACTGGTCTCCGGGCATGGTTGGAGTGCCTGATAGAGGTTTCGGGCTATAGCCGCCTTGCCCTGAATTACTTGAGCTACTCGACGCGGAAGCCGCTAGAGGCACACCTTGTCGAAGCGCATGCAGAAATTGTATGGCTTCATCTATTTCCAGTGTCCCGTCGGGACGATACAGTTGGTATAGGAATTCATCGTCGTCAGCGTTGCAAGAATGGACTTCCTCTTTGTTTTCTTCCTCGCTTTTTTGCTTCCCCTTTGCCTTACCACTGTCGGTCCTCTCTCCTGTATTTCCCTTCCACCAAGTAACATCTCCCTGCCCGCCATGCTCGTCTTCTATTTCATATCGCTCATCCACCTTCTCCCCTATGCTTCCTCTGAACTTCTTGGGCTGCTCATGAAGGCGATTAAAATACCCGGAGGCGTTTAGCCTGGCTGCCTTTTTGCGAGCTTGAAGGAGCAGTTGGCGATCCTTTGGTTGGATTCTTGAACCCCTGGCAGCCATTGACGTAGCAAGAGAAGCGATGAGGTCATTGTCAAAGTCTGCATTATCTGTAGAATTGCGAGTGCTGTCATCGTAGGATGAGTTGTTGAGCAATCCGTCATCATAAAAACTGTTGAGTCGAGTGGCTTTATCTGCATCGCGATTTCTGTTTATGAAAAAGCTTGTTGGGCGGAGCTAATAGCTTGTATCTCCATTGTGGAAGGTGCAGAAGGGTAATGGCAGGGGATGGAGGCTGGATAAGTAGGGAAATGAAACGACGCTATCTCGTCCGGCTTCAGTGGCACCTTGCTTTTGGTATATTCCCCGACGCTTGAAAGATTGGACCTGTACAAATCAAATGCTGCATCTTGGTTGGCTTCTATCGGCTTATGCCCGTAGTCACGGCCTGTTTTGGCTACTTAGCGCTTGCTTGAACACGACACGCGAGCGTAATCAAGCGTCCAACAGAATACCTATAGCTATAGCTATAATTAATGGAGAATGCCGCCTTGGACTTTCACCAGATCAGATGAAGCGTATGCCGATATACGTAATTGTTGCAAATCGCAATAGACAGCCATTGCTTGAAAGACGCGTAGCCTTGCATTGATACCAAACACACTATTTGTCTATCAATTTTAGTGGCATCGGCGGCTGATCGGCCCACTGTGACTTTGTCCTCGAATGGTCCTCACGTCTCATGTACGTTTGTGTGGCATTGGATGGTTCCCATAGTGTACTTGCGAATAGCGGACACCGGTATGTGGAAAGGAATTCTGATCATTAGGAAGATGTCCATGTACGATGTACAAAAGTAGATGCCCAAAAAAGAAGATGATATACAAATGAAAAAAAGAAGAAAGAAGAGAACTTTTGGGTAAGGAAGGGTTTGAAAAATCCATAGCTCGATAACCAGTTATCGAACGTCTGCGTCCAATGGAACCCTACACAGAGGGCAAGTCTCGGCTCGAGCGAGCCAACGGCCTAGACATTTTTCGTGGAAAGAATGTTGACAGACCGATGTCAATGCAGCCATATCCCCATGCTTAAATTGCGAAAGACAAATGCCACATTTGTTCACGGCGACGTCAAGCAAAGTAAGCTTCAGCTTAACGCGGCCGTCCTCCGTCTTTCTGCGCCGCATCATCTCAATGGGCCCAATGAGAGATATGTTGGCGCTGGGGCTGGGTATACGTTTCCGGGAGATGTCCGACTCGCAGACCGGCGTGCGCATTCGGGGTGGGCTCGCGGGTCCAATTAACTCGGAGACTAGAAGTAACGTCTGGTTGTTTACTGCCGTTGAGGCCATGCTCCCGCCATCCGTTATTACCGTAACTCACTTCGTAGTCGGCACCATCGTGGTCTCTATCGTTCAAGCCAGAAACCAGTAGATCGAAGTCGGTGAGTTCTGAGAACCCTCCGCCTTGAGGTGGTTGGCTCGGACCAGGCGACGACCGCAAGGGAGTGCTCGTCCCAAGAGCTGAGCTGAATGCCCCCGACATGTTCGTTCTCATCAGGTCAACGGAAGAAGTATTCCGAGACATTGTCGGAAGGTGAAGTTGGGAGTAGAAACGATCGTCCTCTGAACGCGGAGTCGAAGCACCACTAGCTGGAATGTCATCCAAAGTGGTATCCTCTAAGTCAATAAGGAGCCCTTCTGGACAGGAATTCAACAAACGGGCGTTCTGATCTCCGTCTTGTGCAGAGCTCTCCGCCGACGCATACGTCGAGTCGATCGTGCCTACACGGCCGGCGGTAGTAGGCGGAGGACGAGGAAGAGGCCTGCCCGCGTAGTGGTGTCGAGTAGGCGTCATGGGCTCTTCCAGAGAATTCGTCTGCGTAACGGGGTTCAACGCGCCCAAGGAGGAAGATGAGGAAGACGAGAGGAGTTGTTGTGTGACAGAGATTGTGAGTTGCGGTGATGTTCGAGATAGGAACGGCGCATCATTGGCGGAGATGGAAGCGGACATTAAATCGCTAGCCGGCCCGATTGGTGGGTCGCGGGGATCGAGCACAGCTGCAGTACCAACGGCGACTGGATCGAACCGAGTGCGATAATCAGGTGTGGCGGGGAGAGGTGTCTCCAATGCTTTCTGGTATATGGCTGCCACTTCATGGTTATCGATTTTAATGATGGGCCTCGCATCCACGCGAAGGGGAGAAGAATGGACGACATGCGCTGTATGTTTATACGCCAAAGATGGAGCAGGTGAAGGCGAAGTCGGTCGAGCACGAAGAGGTGCAAGGGGAAGTGATAAATCTATTGTCGACATCGGTGCGCTAGGGAGTGTGCTTGTCGTTCCTGAGACGATGGAGACCATTGACGGAGAAGTAGGGGTGCGGCGTTGAAGTGGGCGGTCGATGAAGGCGGTGGAAGGGCCTTTCCAGTCTCTCAGCGACGACTCGGAGCCTTCGTGGATCGTGTCTCTGGATAGTGATTGTTGGTAATGGGCTCGTGTAGCCGGTGGTGCAGAATGGGGCACATGGGTACCGAAGCTGAAGCTTTGGCTTCTAGTGGGGGACGTTCCAGAATCACCGAGATTCCGAATAGTCGCAACGGCAGACATGAGACTGGTTGGGTGCTCGAAACCGTCCTGATCGACGACTGGATAATTTTCTTCCTCCAGCACCTCCCACGCATCTAGGTGCTCTGGGAATGGCTTGTTCCGATCCTTGCTTTTGGATGCAAAGATTTTGCGCGACAAGTTTTCGCTCTTATGACTCGAAGATAAAGGCAACATGGGAAGCAAAGATGTGGCAAGTGATGAAGTGCTGCGGAAAAACGTTGACCGTGACATGGAGTATGGCGAAGTAGAAGAAAGGGAAGGGGATGGATGGGCAGACATGGCGCGGTCTTCATGGGCTGGAGATTTGGTAGGAAATATAGTCCGCAGGGGAGATAGCGAGAGAAACCTTCGCTTGGGAGTTGAGACAGGAGACGAACCTCCTGGGCCGACCAAGGTAACCTTTGAACTGATGTCCAAAGGTGGCGGACGCAGACCGCGTCGACCACGACCAGCGTTGTCTGCATCACTGGAAGCGCGTTTGGATGATTCCGAATTAGGTTTTTCAGGAAATTCAACGCCGCGGCGCGACATCCAGTCATACTTGATGCGCTTCGTTAATTCCGCGCCTCTTGGAAGGTCGGTTGAGCAAACTGGAACAGAATTCCGTTCAATTATAAACATAGACTCGTCGGAGTCGGAACCATTGTCATCAACGGCAGCCGCGCACGTCGTAGCGGGTTCTGCGGAGTCTTCAGTGGCATTGGTGGGTTCTTCAGGATGTTCGGGGATGTCTTGAGGAATCACGAGCGGGATAGTACACGGTTGGACCAACGACGTAGTACTCGAAGTGACAGACAAAGGAGGCGTACTAATCGCCTCTTGGAAAGATGGCGGAGGGTAGTCGGGGATACCTGTAAGACTGGTCAGCATACATTTACGTCAGATACTCAAGGGTGGCATACCGTTTTGATCTTCAGGATATGCGCGACCTGGAAATCGAAAACCTCGACGAGCGCCAGGGCCTGGCTTCGGGCGAAGAACCCTTGGGCCTGTATTAAACCGGGGTTCTTCCTCCTGTACTACCCTCGGCGCCTTGACCTTGGCCTTCTTGCCTTTGGGAGGCCGAGAGCGTTCCGTGTTTTCAGGAGAGGCGCTGCTGGACTGGCGCTCCTGTCGAACAACGAACGGGTAGGGGGAGATACTAGCTGCGTCCGCAACTCTTTGGGGCGACATTGGCGATAGTCAAAGAGAGACGTTGTATTGCAAGAAACATGTGTCTACCACGATTATGCTGCATTGCAAGGTTTGCTGGTATTTGGCCGGATGAGCAAGAATCTCCTACGATGAACTCCGCGGCTGCGCAATTTTTTTTGGGTCGATAAAGACATCGCTTAGACATTGAGAGGGACCAATCTAACAAAATCGAAGGCGAGTTGAGGGATGTTGAAGTCTGTATAAAAGTTATCAGATCCTGCATACGTAAGTTTTCTTTTCTGAATTTACGCGCTATTATTTTTGGATGACGATAACAAGCAGGGAGACACGTGTAGAGGGCAAGGGGGACCAGACTGGGACCAGATTCCAGATTCTATGGATGCTGCATAACTGCAAAATTGAGATCAATAAAAACCTGGGCTCGCGCAAAACATCTGATACTTACCATAATTCGATCTTCAACACAAGGTGTTGATTTCATGGCGAACGATGTTGGTCGAATTGAGAGAAATTTTCTTCACTTGCACTTCTGACTTTTTTCCAAAATGTACTTTCATTAGATGCTGTATTGTGTACAAATGATGATGTTGGTTCGGGGTCTAGTCTATGAATAAGTGAAACAGCGCCTGAAGTTAATGTCGAGGCAGAAGTTGTATACCGTGCTAAGTTGGTTCCTCCGAACCCATTTCGAACCCATTTCGAATTCCTCTCTCCATGAAGCGAATTGATTAAGATGCTTCGATATCGCTATCATTTGTTCCCAGATTTTGTAAGGTCCTGTAGTCTATTTTGCAAATAGTGCGAAAGCCCAGGGGTAAGTTGCATGACACCGTCGGCAGTACAGATGCGATACGCCGGCATCGGCTGGTAAGTGTCAACGAGCATCTTTCAAACATAGGCAAGTGAGAATTCGAGGGGCACAAGAGTTCCGCAGTATGTTCACCTTACTATCTTCGACGAGAACGGTGGCAATGATATCATCTGGATCACCAATGCGGTCGAGTGCCGGAATATTACGCTGGTCTAAAAGAGATGTACGCGTAGATGTTAGCATGATTGGCAATCCAGCAGAAAAATATTCACCATGGATGTGCATCCAACCTGACTGCAATGCAGTCGCCTTATCCTTCCAAATTTCATCGACGCCGTCGTTTAAACCCGCTTTGATTGTTTCATGCAATAGATCCATAAATTTATCTAGCAGTGCAATTCTTTCAATTCAAAATTTTCGAGCATAGCACAGTAGAATATCAAAAGCTCACCATTCTGTACGAAAACTTGCAATGAGGCCGTGCGCTCAGCGGGTGGGTCCCCTTGTTGCATCGACGCGTCAGGCCCGTATGTTTGCGCTGGTAGCCAGCCAATGACGGTAGATGAGTCTGCCGTTGGCGGACTAGCGTCCAAGAATGTTAGCGCAAATGCTGGAAGCGTGTTGGAAACTGGCGTAGGAGCGTGCACGAGATGATAAAACAAGTCGGGTCGGTTCGGGTCTGGAAATACGGTATCCGATATTTGTGAGGAGCGGTGGCGAATTGGATACGAGAGACATCCAGGGAATTTTGTAGAGGCGAGTGGTGTCCTATTGTACAGAGTGGATTTGTGTCGCAAAAGTGTCGCCGAATTTTGCAAGGATCGTGTTGTGAGGACGCGTCGACGTGTCGTCGTGTACAAATTGTCTTTGAAAGCGAGTGCGCGCGTCAAGGTTCGCTCGATAGCTGACTGCATGGTTGAAGTTATCACAATAGGGCGATTATTTTGCTTTAGAAGTATTAAAGGGCGTGCATTGGGTGGTGTTGAAGTTCCAGTTCACATTCGCCCCTAAGACATCGGTAAGATTTGGTATTGTATTTTTGGAAAGTCGATAGCTTCCCGTGCACGGCTCAAACAAAAACTTGGCTTCAACGCAACTCAAACGCTCATGTATCTTTTTGTCTATGCAGCTCCTGTAGCTCTTTCTACGTTGGCTTTGCGCTCCGTCCGAAAAGCTCCGATGTTTTTCCCAAGGGACCAATGGGTACGCTGGGAGGGACAGAACAGGAAGAGCAGACGAAGGAATTGATAGAAACGCACTGGCACCGCAAGCATCCTCTTTCCTCAGGTTGAAGACTTGAAGTAGGTACCCGTACATTATGTCCGCATGGAATAAGACACCATGGATTCAGCTCTGGAGCAGGACAAAGATAGAGCTGGCGGAAGGACCGATAGAGGCAAGAACGCAATAGAATGGCTTCTGATGAGCCTGCGCCAAATGTTCGCGGGATGAGATTATCGACGGCAGGTGGATGAACCAGCATACCATGGCTACGCGTCCTGGCAGCTGCGGTTGTTGTGGACGGTTTCAGGATGGGAAAGAACATGTGCGCTGAAGCGGCGAACGAGAGGTGGTGTCAAGGTGTTGTATTCGTTACAATGTTTGAAGAACAACTCTGAACGAGTTGTGACCTGCAAACAACCGAGCAGCTCCGAGTTCCACCCTCTCCGGGTCCCACCATCGCGGCTAGCCTCTGACTACCAATCTGAAAGCCTAGCTTTCATCCGACCATTGGTACTAAATGACACCTAAATAAAATTGAACAGCAACTGGGCATGCCAGTCTTCGTGAGTCATTGACCTTGTGAACATGCTATATTATTCATTTTAATTTGTCTGTCGTTCAGATAACAACAGAGGCTGAGACTCGATAGAGACATTTGTTCTAGGAAAGCGGCTCTACCATGGGGCAATCGAATGACATTCAACCTAGTACCCATATATTTGGAGAGCCTTGTCTACAAATGCTGAACCCTTTCACTCTCAGCTGGGACACCATGAGCTTCAAACATGCGGACGACATTCCAAGTAGCTAACAAGTTGTTTGATCAATCACCGCACCTCGATGTTAACCAAGGGGATTCTGGAAAGATGAAACACACTGGGAATTCGCACCAACTGTTCGCCCGGTGTTCACCCATAGGTAGGTTCATGATTATAAAGAGCACGTCATCGAAGTTAATCCTCCCGTTCTGCTCAGCAACATGGATAGTCAAGAATTGCGCGTGATTCTTGACGATAACTACGGCGACATACAGTACGGCGGTGGGAAATGGACCGTAAGCAGCATGGTACAATGGTATCAAGGAACATCGGCCTACCCTGCATTTGCTGGAAGTGGGGCCTTTGGCACGCTCAATTTGACATTCGAAGGTGATTCATTCGAAATGTTTCCTTGTGAGACACTGAATAAGAAAATGTATAGGAACTTCGATCGCATTCATTGGCAACACTCCAGGCTATATCCATTCACAATTTGCGACTATCTCAATAGATGGAGGGGCAGTCTACAATTCGAGCTATGGACCCAGAAACGTCCCACAATCATATATTCAGTGGTACCAATCACCACTCCTGCCAGATGGAACGCACAAGATTACAGTGGGTAATCTGGATACTACGGCAGTCGACATCGTGATTATTACTGTTGGCCCCACCACGTCTCTAGCTAACAGGATGGTATTCGTGGATAATGACGACCCCGCTATCGAATATACTGGTGACTGGACGGAGAATGGCAACCGGTTTCAGGCTGGTCACGTCCCCAACGGACTTGCTGTCGGGAATACGACACAGCGGAGTGCAACTGTTGGAGATATGTTGACTTTTCGGTTTTCAGGCGCGTCTAAAATCATCAAGTCAGATTTCACATTCTGATATATGTCTACCTTTGCTAGGCACTTCAATTAGCATCTACGGGATATTCTCGTGGACAAATATTGGCAGTATTTCTATGGCATACTCCCTTGACGGCGTTGTCGAAAGGCTCTCTTATTCTGTCACTGAAACCTCTGCTCAGTACCTAAAGGCCGACGGCGAAGCTACGAATTTTCTATTTTTTGAAAGGGATGCCATCCCTATGGGCAATCACACACTTATCTTGAACATCACTGATATCTTGAATCAAACGTTCATTTTTGATTATCTGGTCTATTCGCCTTCATTTTCTTCACTAGCAACAATGCCAAATTTAACATCAACGTCAAGTTTCAACACCTCTCCTAACTCGAATTCCTCCACCCCAACGCAAACAGGAGTCAACACCTCTCCTAACTTGAATTCCTCCACCGCAACGCAAACAGAAGTTAGAGGAGGTGACGGAAGTAACAAGGCAAATGCGACTCCAATTGGCACCATCGTAGGCGAAGCTGTAGGAGGCACGCTAGGGCTCGCCAGTTTGGCGACCATTATAATCATACTTTTGTATCTGCGCAACCAGTTTGCTAAGAGAAGGCGCGCTCCATTGGCAACTCAACAGAGATGTCCACTACCCAACCATAATGGTGAGTCTCCTTCCTCCTATTCTTACCCGGGCACAAATTTGATTTCGATAAAGTGGGTATGTCAGACTTTCCTGTTGTTCGTCCAATTTTTGGCCGCTTTGCTTCTTCGAGGGTCACCCCTTTCCTCATGACTCCAACGCCTGCGAGCTTCGCCTCGGCGTCTGAACACAAAAGAAATAGGATGAATCAGGTTACTCCAGAAGGAAGTGCATCGACCACGTTGGCCATCGTTCAACGGAATACCCCTCCTTTGGTTTTGGATTCAATGCCGCCTGCGTATGAGGTGCTCTAGCCAGCTTCTTCTGTTTCCCAATCAGTGATCACCACGACAGTGCGCATGGATCATGATAACAACTTCTTGATTGTATCGATATCAGAAATCTTGTTGACATTATATTACTTAGTATTTAATGCATGTCGGAGTAGTTACTAGTCATCAATCTATCATTGATCAGATGAGTTGGTAAACCACTGCCTACCCTTGGACCATCACGGTAATGGGCGAGAGGAACTGGTAGAAACAGAGGACCGAGGCACCACGGCCGTTGTGTTGAAAGTTGAGTATGTGCTTTGACTGGTTGAACAATTCGGCATCTTCCGCTGGCCTGAGGCTGTGAGCAACTCGGCCTTGATCTGCTCTTTACTTATCCTCAATCTATCTTCAGTTTTTTGAATTTGTTGTTCCGTCTTTTGAAGCTTCCCAAATGATTCATACAAGATTCATACAACAAATTTGGGCGAAATAGAACATATCTGCAAGCAAAAATTCCAGCCACATGCACCGACGACTGACGGCAGCATGTTTGAACCTTCAACGGCTCGCACCAAGCTTCGAACTTTTGAATAGGCATCATTTCAGACCTTTGTGAGTTTTCATCTCTTTCTAACACGCTATATCCGTTTTACAGTGGATTTACCCGTTCATTCCAGTCAATTCCTGGTACTCAATAGCAACTGAGGCTGGAACTCGATAGAGACCTCTCTTCTGGAGAGTCTCTACAGCTTTACTATTGGGCAATCGACTTTCATTACGCCTACTACCCGTAAACGACGGTCCCATTCTCTCAACTGGGACGCCGCAAGTTTCGAAACTCGGGATAACTTTTGAAATAGCTCACATGTTGCATGATCCCTCCATTGTTTTCCTTGGTCCGCAAGTCATCGCGACTCACTTGACACTAATCAGAAGAAGCGCGAAGGACGAAACACGCCTAAAATTGCGTTGAATATTTGCCCATCAGTAGGTTCTTGACTACAAAGGGTGCGCCGTTGAGGGTAATCTTCCTCTTTCTCACAGCAACCATGGATACTAGTCAAGATTTGCGTGTGATTCTGGACGATAATACTGGTGATATACAGTACAGTGGTGGCGACTGGATTAAAAGCGACATTGTGCAATGGTATCAAGCAACATCCACTTACCCGGCATCTGCTAGAAATGGAGTCTTTGGCTCGCTCAGTCTGTCATTTGAAGGTGAGTCACTCGAACTGTTTCATGGTGAGGCGCTGAACGCAACTGTGTATTAGGAACTTCAATCGCATTCATTGGCAACACTCCAGACGGCAGCCATTTACAATTCGCCACTATCTCAATAGATGGAGGGACAGCGTACAATTCGAGCTATGGATCCAGAAACGTCCCGCAGTCATATATTCAGTGGTACCAATCACCAATCCTGCCGGACGGAAAGCATACGATTGAACTCGATAATCTGGATACCACGGCAGTCGACATCGTGATTATTACTGTTGGCCCCACTACGTCTCTAGCTAACAGGATGGTATTCGTGGATAATAATGACCCCGCTATCGAATATACTGGCGACTGGACGGAGAACGGCAACCGATTCAAGGCTGGTCACCTTCCAGATGGATATGCTGTTGGAAATACGACACAGCAGAGTACGACTGTTGGAGATATAATGGCTTTTCGGTTCTCAGGTGTGTTTGAAAATATGACGTTCGATTGCACATTCTTATCTACGAGCGAAGGGACCTCAATCAGCATCTATGGAATATTTTCGTGGACGAATGTTGGCAATATTTCTGTGGCATACACCCTTGACGGCATTGTCGAGATGCAATCTTATTCTGTCACTGAAAGCTCTCATCAGTACACGACTGCCGATGGAGAAGCTACGAATTTCTTATTCTTTGAAAAGGATGCCATCCCTCCAGGCGATCATACTCTTATCATGAACATTATCGATATCTTGAATCAAACTTTCAGTTTCGATTACTTGGTATATTCTCCTTCGTTCTCTTCGTTGGCGACAATGCCAAATTTAACGTCGACGACGACGATGTCGTCTGCATCTAGCACGAGTAAACCCTCTCCCAATTCTAGTTCCTTTACCGCAGCACAGACAGGAGTTACATCAAGTCAGGGAAACAAAGCAAGCGCGACTTCTCTTGGTATCACAATAGGCGAAGCTGTGGGGGGCACATTAGTCCTCATCGGTTTGGCAGTAATTGCATTTCTGTATCTGCGTAACAGGCACTCTAAAGTAATTCGTGCGATTTCACCTGCACAGAGATCTGTATCCAGCACCAATGACTGTGAGTCCAGCCTTTTCCGGATTTTATCCGAGCGACAGCTGATTTCAGTGAACAGATCCTTCCCCTCAGATGACTGGCTTGGTTGCGGTACGGCCAACTTCCAGCCGATTTGCTTCCTTGATAGATCACATTCCTCGTTCGCCGACATCCACGAGCTTGTCCCCCGATCAAAAACAAGGCCGAGCGGAGTATAATCCTCCACGAAGAGGCGCTTCGCCTACATCTCTATCGAACACGAACATGGCGCGTTACACGATGGATACGGATGAACTTGAATATGCTTCGTCCTAATAAATGCTCTTGACGTATCGTTCACTTTCGACATATTTGCGGGTCTGCTTGTCCATGATTCCTTCCGTTGCCCCACCGCCACGATGGGGCTTAATTATTTATAATAAGAAGCTTTGCTGGGTTATTCGAAGGCTTATTGTTGTTAGTATTTAATGTTTCGAGTCAATCAGGAATAGATCTTGTCGGTCTGAGCCATGTTTGAATAGCGGGGAAGTTTCTTCCACAACGTAACCATGGCCAGGTAATTCAAAAACGACGTCTATGGGTATTGGAACACGTATCCAGCCGTCCCATATTATGTATAAAAGCTCACCGAGGTTGGAAGTGGGGAACGCAGCGCTGCCACCACATTTGTTTGGTCAGTTGTTTGTCGACGTGGCTTACAGGGCTGAGCACTGCTGCCTTCGACAGTGATTCCATTCTTTTCTCTTGTCCACAATGCTAAACTTTGAAGACGTCGAGGAGCGCGATGGTCAGTCATGCGGATAGTATTTAAGTGCGATCAAACTGACCCGACGACGGTGGATATAGGTGTTCGTTTGTCGTGGAACGTATGGCCATCGTCTCGCATCGAGGCGACGAGGAGCGTCGTTCCGATCTCGGCGCTCTACACACCGCTCAAGATACGTGAGGACCTTCCACCTGTGCTCTATGAGCCAGTTGCATGCAAACCGCCTTGTCGTGCCGTTCTCAATCCCTACTGGTGAGCAGCAAGGCCCCCTTAGCGAAAATCCTGCTGACATTGTTCCAGCCAAATCGATATCCGTGCAAAGCTCTGGATCTGCCCATTCTGTTTGTCGCGTAATCCGTTTCCTCCCCACTACAAGGACATTTCCAACACCAATCTTCCTGCGGAATTACTACCCAAGTACACGACCATCGAATATACCCTCGCTCGACCCGCTCAAGTCCCCCCCATATTCCTGTTCGTGGTGGATACATGTCTCGATGAGGAGGATTTGAAGGCCCTACGCGATGCCATTGTAGTCAGCTTGAGTTTAATTCCCCCGTACGCCCTAGTGGGTCTGATCACATACGGCACTATGGTACGTCATCATCTGTCGATTTTCGTTCGTACTTTTGAGCGTCAGTTTCCATAGACCCAAGTCCATGAAATTGGGTATGCGGAATGCAGCAAATCCTATGTCTTCCGCGGTGGGAAGGAATACCAGCCTAAGCAAATCCAGGACATGCTCGGCCTCAGCTCTCAGAACCGTGCAGCTCCTCGTCCGGGTCAGCCCATGCCTCAAGCTACCTTTGGAGCCGCTCGCTTCCTTATGCCAGTCCAGCAATGCGAATTCCAGCTGACCGGCATCCTGGAAGCGCTAACACGCGACCCTTGGCCCGTTGCAAACGACAAGCGCCCTCTTCGATGCACTGGCGGTGCCCTCAGCGTTGCGGTTGGCCTTTTGGAAACAACGTATCCCAATACTGGTGCTCGTATCATGCTCTTCTCAGGAGGTCCAGCTACCGAAGGTCCCGGTATGGTCGTCAGCAACGAGCTGAAGGAACCCATCCGATCTCACCACGACATTGATCGAGATACTGTGAAGCACTATAAGCGAGCTATCAAGGTTTGGTTCTTCCTCTATTTATATGTTCAGATTCTGACTGTTTTCAAGTTCTACGAAGGTTTAGCCAAACGTGCTTCCAACAATGGTCACACCATAGACTTGTTTGCCGGATGTTTAGATCAAGTCGGGTTATTGGAGATGAAATCACTCCCCAATTCTACCAACGGAGTCATTGTGCTATCAGACTCCTTCGCAACGTCTATCTTCAAGCAAAGTTTCCTGCGAATGTTTGCTAAAGACGACCAAGGTCATCTCCAGATGGGTTTCAATGCAACTTTCGATGTCCAGGTGTGTCTACTCCTGCCTTACATTCACATTCGCATACTGATTACATATATCACAGACAACAAAAGAACTGAAGGTATCAGGCCTCATTGGTCATGCCATTTCTGCCGGCAAGAAATCCGCATGCGTTGGAGAGACAGAGATCGGTATTGGACAAACCTCGGCATGGAAAATTAACGCCATCACTCCTCGAACGGCCACTGCTGTTTATTTCGAAGTTGTCACGCCTGCTGGTCAGCCGCTGCAACAAGGATCTCGCGGCCTCATCCAGTTCGTTACACATTATCAACATTCCTCTGGCCAACAACGCCTGCGCGTGACAACGATTGCACGTAATTTTGCGGAGGCAGGCTCTCCCAGCATTGCGGCGTCGTTCGACCAGGAAGCCGCGGCTGTTTTGATGTCACGAATTGCAGTATTCAAGGCCGAGAGCGATGATTCGCCGGATGTTCTTCGTTGGCTGGATCGAATGCTTATTCGTCTATGCCAGAAGTTTGCCGACTACCGAAAAGAAGACCCTACGAGCTTCAGACTCACAGATAACTTTTCTATCTATCCTCAGTTCATGTTCCATCTTCGCCGAAGCCAGTTTCTCCAAGTTTTCAACAACAGTCCTGACGAGACTGCATTCTATCGGTGGGCATTCTAATATTTCTTTTCTTTTGAGCGACTCTCATTCTGTCATCAGCCGCGTCCTCAACGAAGAAGATGTCAACAACTCCCTGATCATGATTCAACCTACCCTGATGTCATACACCTTCGATACCCCGCCTCAACCAGTTCTCCTCGACAGCGTATCCATCAAGCCTGACGTCGTCTTGCTTTTGGACACTTTCTTCCACATTCTTATCTTCCATGGTGAACAAGTGGCCCAATGGCGTAAGCAGGGTTATCAAGAACAGGAGGGGTACGAGAACTTCAAAGAGTTATTGGAAACTCCAACCGCCGATGCTCAGGTAATTGTTATCATTACCAATTAACCAAGGCACTTTGTCTGAATTAGTACACGCTAGGATCTTCTCGTGGACCGCTTCCCCGTGCCGCGCTACATTGTGTGCGATCAAGGTGGAAGTCAAGCTCGCTTCCTTCTATCCAAACTCAATCCGTCAACGACGCACATGTCTGCGACGATGTACGGTTCCACGCCGGGTGCGGGTACGGGACAGGCCATCTTTACGGACGACGTCAGTTTGCAGGTCTTCATGGACTATTTGAAACGTTTGGTAAGACTTCATTTATACCTCCTATCGCCATTGTTCACATGCTGGATTCTGACCATCTCTTCTATTACAGGCTGTCGGCGCTCAAACAAATTGATTTGTACGGTTTCTCTTCGATTAGATCATGTTCTTTCCTTTTCCCTCTATCTTATTTCCACGACTGGAAGCATGTCGAGAACTGTATTGTTCGCCGAAAATATATGCTGAGTTCTGAATATAGGTCTCGTGGATTTTGTGAGACTTTGAAGGCTACTGCTTGGCTACTGCGGTCAAATTCCTCCCTTGGCCTTATCCTTCGTATTCTGTTGGCGCATCCAGACTCAAATGTATGCATGTCCCATGCGGTCTCCTAACAAGACCTCGGAACACGGATGCTATTTCTCCGCGTTTCCCCGTTCTCTTCATTGGGTTCTTCTGTTGCGGGTACTTATGTTATGACAGGATTCAACCATGTTATCTGCAGTATCTCGAGCTAATTTTAGATTCCTATTTTCGAAGATCCAGATACCCTGGTGCTCCTTGTCCTTCTATAACTGTATAACATACCGAATTCTCATGATTCCCTGGCGTTTTTCCACTAGTGACCTCGACTCGCACGCAAATGTTGATAAGGAGTTGAGTGACACTCGTCTAGCAACAATATCCGAACAGCATGCGGGTCATGAAATCACAGAGCGAATACGAAGCGAAAATCCTGGCATCTCTGACGAAACATTAAACGGCGAGCACGCCACCTGGTGCAATTACCCCTCTACACGCGGAACATTATTTATGGATCTTTCTAACGCATAGGCCGTCAGGACCACCCATATTAGCATTTTATTTTGCTGTGGGATTCGCCAGTCTTCTTGAGGCAAACGACCGCAATTCTTTTCCGATGCGCCATACGGTCATCCGCGAATACCAATGCTGGGTAATTATGGTGCCTTAGTGAGATCAGTTGGAATACAACGCTCGTATAAAGTCTCTCCAGGCTCCTTCTGGCGTAGCAAGGCTTTTTGCGAAGCTTTCCCTTCCCCCCGTCTATTCCCTTTCTCTCCCCAAGGCTGAGTAGGATGGAGAAATCGGACTACGACAACGACGTCGGCCAACAGCTCCCAACGCTCTCTGCGCTTCCCCAGCTCGAGTCGCAACTCGATGAAAAGCACGACACGGGCTCCGACAGCATCGAGGCGGTCGATGAGAAGGCAGACTTTGCCTCCTCCCTTGACGGGGATGACAAGCCAGAATACCGCAACGGGGAGCCCGTTATCACTACCGGCCGCGATGTATCACGCTTTGCAGTCGAGCTGCGCGACGACGGCGACAAGGCGCTCACTTTCCGATCTATTGTCCTCGGGACAGTGTTTGCGGGTATGGGCTCCGCGCTCTGCCAGGTGAGTCCACAAGTCCCCATCCTTCCTAAAAGGGCCGGCCTATGGCGAACGGCATATATCGCGCGGCCCTGCATGAGGCGCCCATGACGCTAACTATCGCTACCTATTTTTGTCCCACTTAGATCTACCTCTTCAAGCCCGTCCAGATGTCGGTGTCAACGGTGTTCCTGCTTCTTTTGATCTATAGTGTGGGCAACGCCTGGGCCAGATTCTTCCCAAAGCGCAGTTGGGTAGAGGGCACCCTCTTCCACCGTCTAGGTCCTATCTTCCAGGTCATCAATCCTGGGCCATTCACTTTGAAAGAGGTGCGCCATTATTATGATGAAAAGGCAGAAGTCAACTGACGGGCAACTTTTACAGCATGTCGTGGCATCACTTGTGGCTTCCACAGCTGCAGGCGGTAGCTCCGCGGTGCAAAACTTCGCCGTACAAAGAGTAAGCTTGCCTAGATGACAGGATCGATGGAAGCTACCTAACATACTTATCTTTTGTAGCTCTATTACGACACCAATGTAGAAGCGACAACTGCTGTCCTTGCAACATTCTCTACGGCATGTTTTGGGTCAGTTTTTGGAGCCCAGCCAATCACAGAAACAAGTTCTGACGATTCTCCTTCCCTGATAGGTATGGTCTGGTGGGACTTTTACGTCCTCTGACTGTGTACCCCTCTGAGATGGTTTACTGGTCGGTATGTATTTTCGCTTCAAGTAAAATTTCTTCGTCCATATACTCCTTATTTACAGAATTTACCCACCATCTCGGTCTTCCAAGGTAATTAACTTTCATCGAATTCTACACCAGCTTCACTCTGACGTCTTACCCCAGTTTTACACTTTGACACTGCTGGTAATTTGAAGCGTGTTAAGCTCTTCTGGACGGCTTTCACCGCTATGTTCATCTACGAGATCATTCCTGCTTACATGTTCCCGCTCTTGAACGGTGTCAACATCTTCTGTCTCGCCAGCCAGAAAGCATCGCCCAAAACTGTGGACATCTTTACCAACCTTTTCGGTGGAGCAGACGGAAACGAAGGATTGGGTCTTTTGTCATTCTCTTTCGACTGGCAGTATATTGGGTCCACGTAAGTGATTGTACACGCATATGTAAACCATTTCCCTTCTAAATATAAATTCACAGATTTATGAGTTATCCGCTCATCCAACAGGCAAATTCATGGATTGGATACACCTTCTGTTACATTATAATCATGGTAATCTACTATTCGAACACATGGAACGTAAGTTTTCATCGCAAGTCTCTTTCATCGCCAACCTCTCTTGCGAAAACTGACTATTATTCTAAGTCTTTGGCCTTCCCGATGTTGTCTACTTCCATATTTTCTTCGAATGGATCGATATACCACCAATCAGCCATCTTCGGAACCCAATTCCAGCTCAATCAAACCGCGCTTGAGGAAGTTGGCCTCCCGGCACTGACAGGATCCAATGCTTGGGCCAATCTTACTGCGAATTTGGCTGTAAGTCAATTTATATGGAAGTCAAGGCTAGTTTTGTAAATCCATATCCTCTGAAGATCGGTGGCTTGGTTGCGCATGTGATACTGTTCTGGGGTCCATACGCCGTCGAGTCTTTCAAGCTTGCATACACCAGAACACAACCCGACCCCCATTATCAGGTACTCCTCTTGTTCTCCTAATTCCTAGAATACAGCGACTAACTGTATATTCATTCCTAATATTATAGGCGATGAAGAAATACGATGAGGCACCATGGTACTGGTATGCCGCTCTTCTCCTGCTCTCCTTCTTTGCTGGTGCGCATTTGTTTACTATCGCCGCCGCGCATCATTCATGCTAACATCTTCATCGCTTCAGGGTTGATTGTGGTCCTCAAGGGACAGACCACGCTCCCATGGTGGTCGTACATCGTTGCATTGATCCTCGGCGCCTTCGTCACAGTATGCCATGCCCACAAAGTTTTCTAATTAATACCAAAAGTAATGCACTTTCCTCCTCACAGCCTTTCTCGACGCTCTTATTTGCGCGTATGGGTAATGGTATCGCCACGAACCAGCTAATGAAGATGGTCGCAGGCGCGATCAACCCGGGTCGGCCTGTTGCTAATCTCTACGTGAGTATTGGCCATATGTTTTTGTTAGGCACACTGAATGCTCAACCAATATGTTATTAGTTTTCCATGTGGAGTCACGACGTTGTCGCTACATCCATCAACCTTGCAGGAGACCTCAAGATGGGCCAGTATTTGAAGATCCCTCCCCGTGTCATGTTCTTGACGCAGGTGTGGGGCACCATCCTTGGTATGTGAATTTCGTAGCTGATGATCGATGAAGGCAAGCAGCCTCTAAATAATTAAAACCCTTCTAATAGGTGCTGTGATCAACTACGGTAAGCTGCGTTGCTACTAGAGCATCAGATATGGATACTGAAGTTATCTTTCAGTGGTCATGGTTTCCGTCGTAGATGCGCAACGTGAAATTCTTTTGGACCCAATCGGAACAAATGTCTGGAGTGGACAGGTGCCCCAAAGCTTGAACAGCGCCGCCGTCACCTGGTCGCTGGCTAAAGAGCTTTATGGATTTAACGGTCCATATTGGACGATCCCGATGGCATTGGTCTTTGGCATGGTACCTACGACAATCCAATGGCTCATCAACAAGGTAAATGCCATATTCTGGCCTTATTAGTTTACACAATTTGCGAAGAAAGAAAATGCTAATTCATTATTTCTGTAGCGTTGGCCCAAGATCGGACCAGTCACAGTCAACACCATTATGTTACCTATCATTTATCAGGTGCGCAGAGCTAACGAGAAAACATCGAATGCAAATCTAATCGTTTCTTTTGCGCAGGGATCCTCTTGGATGTCTGCCGGAGTCAATTCCACTATTACGTCCTCTATCATTGTCGGTCTTGTCTCTCAGCTATGGCTGAGGAGGTATCATCCTGGGTGGTACAAGAAGTATAACTACATTCTCGGTGGTGCGCTCGATGGTGGCGCTCAGGTCATGATCTTTGTCCTTTCTTTTGCTGTCTTTGGGGCTTCAGGAAAGGGGAAACCATTCCCAACTGTAAGGCAATTTCCGCTGTTCGTCGAATGCCAGGCTAATGTGTATTCGTAGTGGGCAGGAAATCCAGGAGTCGGAAATGTTGATTATTGTAACGGAAATGGTGCTTTGGATTGATTGTTTATTTCTGAGGGTTTATTGGGCTATTCATGAATGTATGACGAGAAGAAATAATAAAATAATCATTTCATACATAGTTGTTAAGTATCGAGAATCGATTATGCTCCCCAAAAAGAAAGAAAAAAAAAAGGTGAGGTAATAAGTGCTACAGGAATTTGAAGCAATATGTCGAGAATTATAGAAGCGGTGTGATCTAGCAAAGGATGTATCCAAGCAATGTACGTGTCTATTAGGCCATGTATGTGTTGCAATCGAAGTCACCTGGAATTGATATATGCCTTATAATCATCTTTTTCATGGAGATTTGATTTGTACATATGATAACAGTTCATTACAATGGTACCACCGCTTTCAAGATTTCCTGCTCGATCGCCCGACCCAATCCTGTTGCGATACGACTTAGCCATACATTAGATACATTAGACATCACATACATTAGACACACATGAATTACCGAGTACGGACTATTTAGCACTAGTTACATAATCGTAGTCTACATCACCTAGGATTCCAGGTCATCGTCTCTCTAACGTTGACCATTGAATCCTAGGTAAATTACTTACTCTCTCACTTAATATACTCTAACGTTGACCATTGAATCCTAGCTCAACTCCTCTCCGCTACCCTCCAATAGGTTATGGGCCCCGGAGCATAAAATAGGAGTTACAAGGTTCACTGCGTCAAGTTCACGCTCCCAAAGAGCATCCCTATCTTCCTCACCACCTAAACCACCATGCCTGCTTTCGACTCATCTAAGAAAAGCTTCGACAATCTCACGGGAAACCCAAGTAACTATACGGCATGGAGCGAGAACATGGAATCCTTCCTAAAGACACGCCGGGAATGGATCTTCGTCCTGGGAAGGAATCCCGAACCGGAGTTTGCAGATGTCGACAATCCCACACGCCAGGAGAGAGTCGACCACATGGAATGGCAGCAGGCACGCGACTCCACCACCGGCGCCATATGGCTTTGCATCGACGACTCCCAAAAGGATCACATACGTGATTGTCGAGATGACCCAGAGGCTATGTGGGACCGACTAAAGGAGCTACATCTTCAACGCAAGCCTGGGCCGCGCTTCAATGCATACGACGCCTTCTTCAACCTCAGAAAAGAAGATAACGAGAGCTTGACCGAGCTTACAGGTCGGGTTACACGTTCTATGGCTGCCATTAAAGCTCTTCGCCCCTCTCATTTCGGCCTCCAACAACTCGACGAAGAACTCCAATGCATGGCCCTCATCCGTGCACTTCCTTCCGAGTACAACGGCTTCGTCACTTCCCTCTTCCTACTCGACAAACTCAGCCTCTCTAGCCTCCGTGCTGCATTCCAGAATCAGGAAAACAACACCCAACTCCGAGACGGCCCGTCGTCCAAAGCTGCAGTCGCAATGAAGGCCTCCACATCAACTTCCGCCACCCTTGCCGAACTTCTATGCAACTGGTGCGAGCGCAAAGGTCACATCGAGGATAATTGTTACACGAAGAAATACTCACAGGCTCGCGATCGAAAGAATGCCGTTAACAACAAAGGCAAAGGAAAGGCAAAAGGAAACAACGGCGAATCAAAGAGCGAGAAAGGTGCATTAGCGGAAACTCAGCCAAACGAGGAAACCGCAAGCCTAGCAAGTATTGACCCCTCCTCTCCGGCATCATCTGACTGGAATACCGATACAGGCGCTTCTCGTAACATGACACCTCATCGCTCTTGGTTCAAAATGTACACACCTCATGTTGTCCCCATCCGCCTAGCAGATGATTCATACATCTATTCCGAAGGATTAGGGTCCGTTGTATTCTGGCCAAGACAGAAGGATGGAAAGGCAATGGATGGTGTCGAGTTTCACGATGTCCTTCATGTACCCGCATTACGAAACAATCTTTTATCCCCGTTCCATCTCACTCGTGAAAAGGGCTACTCTGTCAGTATCGCAGATACCACTGTTGATTTCCTGCATGGTGGAAAGGTTCGCTTTTCAGCTGATATCACACCCAACAACATTGGCTATCTCAGAGGAAAGACACAAATCTTTGATTCTCACTCAGCCACTCCTGTTGCAAATTTCTCAACTACAGGCAGTACATGTCCTATGAACCTCAGCCTCTGGCATCGGCGTTGTGGTCACATATCTCTGGACACTATTCGTGGAATGATCGAGAAGAACTTGGTTACAGGAATTAAATGCACATCACTTACACCCTCAGACCCCATTTGCGAGCCATGTATTGCAGGCAAACATCATCGTCACAATGTTCCTAAGACACCTCACATACCTCACCAAATCAAGCTTGCTCGAGTCTACTCTGATCTCAAGGGTCCTATGTCAGTTTCGACACCAGAAGGTTACAGATACTGGGTCACTTTCATCTGCGATTCCTCACGATTCTGGGCAGTCTTTCCTCTCAGACTAAAAAGTGATGCTCTAAATGCTTTCAAAGTCTATAAAGCCTACGCAGAGAATGCCAATCCAGGACTACACATTATCGAGTTCCAGGATGACGAAGGAGGTGAATACTCAGGAAAACTTTTCGAGCAGTACTGTCAGGAGCATGGAATTCAGAGGCGCCACACAGAAACTGATGAAGCTTACCAAAATGGTGTCGCAGAACGTGCTAATCGCACAATCATTGAAGGATGTGAAACCCTGCTGGCTGAGGCCAAACTACCTGGTTCCTTCTGGTGGCGTGCAGTCGCAGCATTTGTACATGTCAGAAATCGATGCCCAACACGTTCCCTTCCAAACACCACACCATTCACTCAGTGGTCTGGACAAAAGCCAAACCTGTCTTACCTTCGCATTTTTGGCTCCCTAGCATATGTCCTCATCCGCAAGAACAAGCGTACCAACCTCCAATCACACGCCATGAAATGCATCTTCATTGGATATGCCTCCGGAAAAAAGGCTTGGGCATTCTACAATCCCCAAACACAGAAATTCATCGAGTCTAGCCATGCCATCTTCGATGAACGCGTTTTTCCTGGAAACACAAAGAACTTAATCAATCCTTTCGGCGAACTCAAGATACATCTAAAATCTCCCACCAAAATTCAAGGTCCAGGGGGAGCTTCTGGCAATTGCAAACATCCCGAGATACCTCATCGAGGGGGAGTAATGCCTTCCGACTCTGCATCTCCTGATCCAAACAATAGTTCAGTATCATCATCACCTGAAGCAACTGGAATCTTACCTCCACTATCACCCGAACTTCCTGCGATTGAAACTCCCTTTGGCTCTCCTCTGACCGAACTCCCTGATTTGCCTGATTCACCACCTCCGCCATCACCATCACCACCTCAAAGCCCACCTCGTGCCTTATTTGAGCCCAAATTCGGTAAAAATGGCCTTATTATCTCGGAACCTAATACTGGACGTGGTCATCGTCAGCAAGCACAACAGAATAAACCACCATGGAATTACCATGGCACCTGGAAAGCTCCTGAAACCACACCTGAAGAGACACCATCATCACCTCATATTGAAAGTGAAGATGAAGACATTACCAAACCTGCCGAAACATCACCTCACCTGAGCAATGAGCAAATCTTAGCAGGAATGAGTTTCGTTGACTGTGGAGAAGACCCAGAAGGAGGATATCTTACCCTCTCCGAAGCCCTAGATGCTGCATTTCAATGCCGCATTGAACATGCTTTCAAAGCCACCCCACATGACAATGAACCACGGACACTCGCCGAAGCTCTTGCCCGACCCGAAGCCGAAGCTGCCATGTGGTATCAAGCAGCACTTGACGAAATGGATTCTCTTATTGAGAACGGCGTTTTCGAGCTTGTAAAGTTGCCCCCTGGCCGAAAAGCAATTGGCAGTCGATGGGTCTTCAAGATTAAACGGGATGCTGCAGGACTTGTTGAGCGATATAAAGCACGGCTAGTGGCAAAAGGTTACTCACAACGGCCAGGCTTCGATTACTCTGAGACATTCTCTCCAACACCAAAGTGGGCGACAATCCGAGCCATCCTCGCCTACGCTGCACTGAATGATCTTGAAATCTGGAGTGTCGACATCTCGTCTGCGTTTCTCAATGGCGAACTTGACGATCTTGTCTTTATGCAAGAACCAGAAGGTTTTGAGACATCGGACCGGTCCTGGGCTCTACGCTTACGACGATCGCTCTACGGTCTAAAACAAGCAGGACGTGAATGGCACAAGAAACTTCACGGGGTATTAGTAGGCATAGGATTTACCCGGGTACGCTGCGAACACAGCGTCTGGGTTTACGGACGTGATTCCGATGCAACCCGCATCATTGTACCTGTCTTCGTTGACGACATGACAATCACTGCAAAAGATTCAGCTGCTATCCGACAAGTCATAAAAGAACTGGAGACTCACTTCAAACTTCGTGATCTCGGAGAAACCCAATTTCTCCTTGGAGTCAAGATCGAGCGCAATCGAGAGGAGCGATCCCTCTCGCTTTCACAGCGACAATATATCCTCGACATTCTTGAGCGTGCAAATATGTCGGATTGCAATCCAGTCACAACACCACTAGACCCTAACATCACCTTATCAGCCCTCATGTCACCATCCACCAAAGAAGAACGAGAACAAATGAAGAATATACCTTACATCAACATCTTGGGTGCAATTGCATACTTAGCCATTGCAACGAGGCTAGACCTTGCGTATGCAATCAGTGTTCTCTCTCGCTTCAGCAAGAATCCTGGTATGGCTCATTGGGCAGCACTAAAACGTGTTCTTCGTTATCTAAAGGGCACTCTCGATGTGAAACTTCGATACGCACCAGACCCAACAACCGACGAACTCTTTACTTCATACAGTGATGCTGATCATGGAGGAAACCCAGATAACGGACGTTCTACAAGCGGCATTGTGATCAAAATGGGGACAGGTGCTATCAGTTGGATGAGCCGCTTACAGTCCTTCGTAACAATTTCGACGACAGAAGCCGAGTTCGTCGCAGCAGTCTCTGCAGGACAAGAAATCCTATGGCTTCGTCATCTGTTCACTGAGTTGGGACTAGTTATCAACTCACCTTCAACATTACACATCGACAATATGTCTGCCTTATCTGTCGCCCGCAATCCTGAACATCATGGTCGTATGAAACACCTCGACCTGAGGTTTTACTGGCTTCGAGACGAGATTGAGAAAGGGACAATCCGCGTACAACACATATCAACTGATAAGATGCCTGCTGACGCGCTTACCAAAAGTCTCCCACGGCAAAAACTCATCGAAATGCTGCCTATGTTAGGACTCATCAACACTAATATTTAGACATTTATCATATGGCTAGTCGAGGGGGAGTGTTGCGATACGACTTAGCCATACATTAGATACATTAGACATCACATACATTAGACACACATGAATTACCGAGTACGGACTATTTAGCACTAGTTACATAATCGTAGTCTACATCACCTAGGATTCCAGGTCATCGTCTCTCTAACGTTGACCATTGAATCCTAGGTAAATTACTTACTCTCTCACTTAATATACTCTAACGTTGACCATTGAATCCTAGCTCAACTCCTCTCCGCTACCCTCCAATAAATCCCTCTGTTGTCCCTCTCCCGTGCATATCCGGAGTCAGTAAGTCAGATTCTCCACGTAGTTGCGCGTCTTTAGCTTCCTTGAGAACTTTCTCAATAGCGCTCATAACAGCGCTTGCAGCATCCCTTTCTCCCAAATGATCCAACATCATCTGGCCCGCCCAAATCATACCAATAGGATTTGCAATGCCTTTTCCAGCGATATCCGGCGCACTGCCATGGACGGGCTCGAAGAGGCTGGGCATCCAGTCTTTCGTGGAATTCCCCCGCTTTGCAGAAGGATTAAGATTCGCGGAGGGTGCGATGCCTATGGTGCCAGTACACGCTGGGCCAAGATCAGACAGAATGTCGCCAAAGAGATTAGAGCCCACGACGACGTCGAAGATGTGGGGTCTCTGGACAAAGTGTGCGCAAAGAATGTCGATGTGGTATTTCTCAACCTTGATATCGGGATATTCTTTCCCAATCGCCTCGACACGTTCATCCCAATAGGGCATGGTGATAGAGATGCCATTCGACTTCGTTGCGGAAGTCAACTTCTTGGCCGGCCGGCTCCTAGCGAGCTCGAAAGCGTAGCGCACCACCCTGTCAACGCCGATCCTAGTGAACACTGTGTTTTGGATGACCGTTTCGCGCTCTGTGCCCTCGAAGATTTTCCCGCCGATGGAACTGTATTCGCCCTCAGTATTCTCTCTGACTGTCACGAAGTCGATTGGTTTTCCTTCGCGATTGGCGAGAGGTGATGTTACACCAGGGATGAGGCGACAGGGCCGTAGGTTTATGTATTGGTCGAACTCTCGACGGAATAGTAATAAACTTCCCCACAAGGAGATATGGTCGGGAACCGTGGCGGGATCGCCAACTAATCGATATTCAATATTCGGTGCCTCTAAAAGCAATTCTCAAAGAAACATTCTTACCTGCTCCAAAGTATATCGCATCGCAGGCTTGCAGCAGCTGCTTCCAGTCGTCTGGGAGCATTTTACCATGCTGATGATAGTAAGTACACGATGCCCAAGAGTACTGCCGCCATTCAAGGTGAAATCCGAAGACTTTGCTGGCTGCCTCCAAGCAACGCAAGGCTGGAGGCATAACCTCGACACCGATGCCATCTCCTGGAAGGACTGCAATGGTATAGGAGCGGGTGGGAGACATTGAAGTCGTGGGCTCCCGCATCCCGTCGAAACCTCAGTGGGTTTTATGATCGGCCCGGCCGATAAGCTCGTGATAACAAGTCTGGCTACTATGCAAGTACTAGTCTCCTAGGCGTGGGTGTATAGTCCCAGTCTGGACTCTCAAACAGACATATAATATTAAAGGCTGCCGAGGGATGTCATCCAGTGCGCGGCGCTCTGGTACTGAGATGATGCGGACAGTTGGAGGCGTTACAGGACTCGTAGAGGCGCATCGGATGATCGGAAGCATTCTAGATCTGTCGAATGAGTATGTATGAACTTCAGTAAGTACGTTCTTGGGCGTTGAAGCTCTTTCAATCGGCCCGCCGATAAGCTTGTGGGAATAAGTTGCTATTGATGAATGAAGATGGGATGGAGTGTGCCAGTGAGTCGTAGCCGCGTCAGGCCGCGTCGCGTGAAAGATAGAGCACTCAAGATACAACTTGAACCTGTCCGAACGGGCCCAATAGGTCAAGGGCGGCCGAAGGGTGGTTGTCCAGGCGCTCAGGCGCTGAGACGGTGTTGACAGTTGGGGGCCTTGCCAGCAGCCAGACATCCAGTCTCAAGACGTCCATTTGGATGCCCAAAATAATTTGTCGCGTGAAGCCACAGTCAAACTTCTCAAGCCTCCGAGGTTGAGTTTGAGTTCCTTCCCAGCATAAGTACTGCGATAGTAGAATGAGCTCAAGTTGACGTTGTGAACAATTTTGAACAGCACAGCTGATGTTTGGATTCACCCCTCGACACAAACAAGCAACTCCGCAAAATGCCACAACTTGGCAACAACCATGACCTCCGCACCCCCAGTGGTCTTCCACCAGCCCAAACACCTCGACGCTGAGGACCACCACACCCACCATGCAAAAACCCGCCTCCCCGTGATCCCAGACCTGCGCTTCGAGTCCAGCTACATCCGCAGCGTCCGCCGGTATATCGACTTCGAGCGCGTGGAGAGCGCCCCAGCGCAGCGGACGGACGCGGAGCTCGCGGATCAGGCGCTGCTGGCGCACTACGAGGTGCTAAACGCGTCGCTTAATGCGCAGGGCGATCTGCTGGTCTCGGAGAAGGATATCAAGGAGGGCGCGGCTGTGGTGGTGCGGCCTGCTTCGTCGGGTCCGAGGGAGATTATTCGTGTGCAGTGGAAGAGCGTCATTTGGGTTACTGTGCGAGATCAGGTTATAAGCCCATTGCTGCAAGGGGCCCTATGGTGAGTGGAATCAGTGCCATTCCTTGCCACAATTCCTGAACTACGTCTGGATAGGGCCCTTGCTAGTTACTATATAACACCCTTCTCCTCCCAACTTGGTTCTCGCATGGGAACCTTCGTACACGAACGCATACCCAGCAAAGAAGGTCTTGGAGTTACCTGGCTACGAAATTGGGCCAAGAACCTGGGGTTTTCGATCAATGGCAATACTAGTAGCAGTGGTCATGCACAGAAAATACCGAGTCCAAGTAACTACAGATACTAAGGGTATAAATTACACTATACAATGCGTATACTTCATGAAATCCTCGACCTCAATAAGAAATCTCGTCTCCTTCATCGGGGATCTGCTGATAGCTGCACCCAAGAATTTACCCACATATACTTGGAAAACACGACATACAGCCACCGGAACCACACAAGCTGACTCTCATGCGCCTCCATCGCTTCCAGCGCCTTCAGATAGCCCTCGAACCCGGAAATAAATTCAGGCATCGACTGCCCATCCGGATGCCAGGGAATGGCAGGGGTCAAAATGTCGGGATACCAGATACTGAGGACATCAATGATGCGGTGCTCGAGGAGCTGCATCCAGCGGTACCCGTAGATGTCCACCTTGCCAAAGGCGACCGATAAAATACTGGTGTATTTGTAGGCGAGAGAGGAAGAGACAAGAGTGAATAGGCGACGGGGTTGTTTTGACGAGGTTTCGCCGAGGTTTTGTATCAGGGCCTGAACGCCGCGATGGATGGATTTGTGGTTTGGGTGAGAAGAGATACCTTGCTCATCAAAAGTTAGTATCTGGAATTGCATGAGCAAATAATCGGCATCATATGAGGCGAAGAACATACCGTGTCAATGTCAAGGTCAAGCACGTAAGGCTCGAGAACGTTAGAAATGACTGTGCGTTCCCAGTCCGCTGTCATATTGTCCTGGAGTTGTCTACATCTCAGTCAGTAAAATCCAGTCGAAGGAGTAAGAACGACAGCACATACGGGTGGTCAATAATCCATCTCTTAGTCGCAGGCACGCCAAGGATGTCGAAGCTTCGTTCAAGCTCGTTCGTCCTAGTCTTCCCAAGACCTTCCGCGTTCCCATTCGACAAACACACGACAGAAAAGCCGATGCTTCCATTCGCTGCCTTTTCCGCGAGATTCAAAATAGTAGGCGCGAAGAACATGGCTTCATCATCCGGGTGCGCGGTCACCAGCAGGATATTTTTGGCTATGACCTCTCGTTGCTTGGGTTTCTGCGTCACGAAGGCGTTGTTCGAGTCGAGGGGCTGAAAGAGGGCGCTGAGAACAATTCCGAGAACGAGGACGACGATGGCCGACACTGGGATCATCTTGGGGCCTTTAGATGTGGGGGTTTGAAGTCAAGGCACACTGGGCGCTGCTCGGCTATTAATATCGCATTTCGGAGAAACTGGTTGCACGTGATCTGGGGTTACCCAAGATGACAGAAAATAAGCGCGCAACTTTGCCGCATGCCATCAAGCATCTTTGGCATGTGCAGGTAACGTTCTGTGAGTTTCCATCGCGTGCAAAAACTTGGGTTATTTTCAAAATGTCAGCCGAGCGGAGTGCGCTTCAATCCGGGTAAGCGCTCGCCGCTCGGTGAATGCTGAATTAGATTAGAAGTTGAGTCGTGCTCGACGCCGACACTCAAGCTTGTACCGCAATCGCCACATTGGAAATTTGGGTCAATTACATTAATTGAATACCCGGATTTGAGCCTGCTAATTCTATTCGAGCGCCAAGTTTGCAGAAAACTTGGCCCCGCATTGACCAATGGTCGGTGTGTGCAAATAGTCGCAGTGCTTAATGCAGCTGTGGTCGTTCTTTCGAACCCCGCACAGCGCGATTCTGCGACCCATTGAGTTCGGTCACTGCGCACGTCGCGCGATGCCTGAAGTCAATCTCAATGGCGGGCCACCTTTCCGCGCAAATCGTAAATAAAAAAAGTGTAGTTGCGGAACTTAGTGCAGTTGTGGTCGCCCGCTTCAGCCTCATACAGTACAACTCAGTGACTCATTTTTGCTCGGCTTGTCCTTACTTAGTGTCTCCAAGTACGTAACTTCAGAGTCCATGCAAAAAAAAAAATGGAAGCCGGGCTCCTGGTAAAATAAATAAATGTACAATTGTATGTAGCCACAGGTCCAGCGCATGTGTTCAGGTCAACTGTAGGAGATTCAGAAGGCATTTCCTTCCTTGAAATTTTGCGTTGATACTAGTTATTATAGAGAAATTGGTGTGACGGTTAGCGTTATCAGTATATGACTTAGTATACAAGCACAGACCCACAGAGTTAGACTCGATCCCAGTCTACAAGGGTAGAAAACCGAGCTCGGTCGTGTAGTAATCAAAAATGACAAATGGATTTTCCGAAACTAATTGAGCATCAATAAGTAACCGCTCAGTATTCTAAAGAATACCCTGCTGGCAGTCTGCTGGCTGCAAGCCATATTCGTCCACTTCGTCTGGAGTCGAGACTACCACAGAGTAAGTATTTGCTTTTACAACCAACACGCACCGTTTTATATATCCGCGTCGGTCCGCTTGCCACTGGAATTGCTTTCTTGGGCTTTCCAATGCATTACGGCACCTCCTTCTGAATCATAGAGACATATCTGTTTATTTTCGTACGAGATGGAGATCACTGGACAAAGATAAGGAATTCGTGTCTTTCTTTCTAAGTGATTCTGCAGAACCTTGATAAGGTGTTGGCGGAGAACAAGGCGGCACGCACGTTGTGGTTTGTTGATCGCGCAAGATGCAGAGGAACAAATATGATCCATTTCTCACACTGGTTTGTTTCCGCTCACAACTTTTGCTCCTCTGCGATGATACCCCGTCCGTCCTACATGGGTGCGGGCACACGCAATTCGCCCATCGCCATCGACGATTCCGAGGACGAGGTCTTCCTTGAACTTTATCACAACTCGAACAAATCATCTCCGCAAAACTTCATACCACCTTTGCCCGAGGATAGGAGCAGGAACATGCATATCAACCCGCCAAATGCTACGTTGGATACCGTTCAACGGCCTCCAGAGAGCAGTGCGTAACGGTCGCGCTATGTACAGACGAATACTTTGATCTCATCGAAACTCTAATTCCTTAGGCCATACCACACGTGTAGACAAAAAGCGAAAAAGGGCAAACAGTTTCACAAGTCAAGACGGCCCCGTGGCAAGCTCGAGTAACGGTCCAAGGGGTCATCCGACTCTCGTGAATCGCCTCGCTCAGCCTGAAAGCAAGAAGGCGCGAAAGCGCAGACGAAAGGCTGAGCGTCAAGCTCTTGAAGAGGCTCGTTTGCAAAACATCGATTGGCTCAACAACAGAAACGTCTTTCAGGCAATTCCTCATCCCTCTGTTCCGCCAACACCTTGGCCAATGGAGACTATAAGTCACCCACGGGGCCCTATGAGCTACTCCTCGCGGCACATACCTGACATCCCTCCGAGTTATTTTGGAACAGCGCTACCTGGGCGTCGCACGCATTCCCCACGTAATACACCACCACCACCAGATGAATATCTTGCTGCACAACTTGACGGCTTGTCGTATAGATACTCTTACGAGAATCTTAACGACTTCTTGTCGTATGAAGAGGTGTCGCATCCTCCGCCACCACCACCCACATCCTCAGATTGGGTTTCTTCCATGACGATGGCAGCAGACTATCCTTTCAGTCAAAGTGGGTATCTCCAGAAGTCACCTCAGTGGGCTCCTATGAATACGCAGGCGCCGCTGACTACGCAGGCGCCGCTGACTACGCAGGCGCCGCTGACTACTCAGGCGCCGCTGCCACCAGTTCCACCGCCGCCCATGCCGCCTCCTGCGTCAATTCCACCAAGCAACTCTTCTGATGGGATTCCTGTTCCTACATCCATTCCAAAGCCTGCCGTTGAACAGCATACTCTTCCTCCGAAGCCAGCCGCCCCTTCGCAATCCGTTTTTCCAATTGGGATGAAGCCAGACCAAGATCCCAATAGTAAACATGGGATTTTCCACATAACGGCTAGCACTCGGGAGGCTGGAAGCGATATGAAGAAACGGAGTCCGTCTTATATCCCCAATCCCGCTCGGACGCTTGTCATGGAACAGCTGCCCAAGTCCCATCGCCAGCCCGATTTTATCAATAAATGGAGTCGGTCGGCTTGTGGAGCTTTGCCTGTCCACATCTTCATCGACGGCCCGAATGGGAAGGCGTTGATCGAGTTCGCGACGGCGGAACAAGCGCGTAAGGCGTGGGCGAGCCCGAGGCTTGGATCTCCATTTTCTGGGTTGAAGAACCATCAGGCGAAAGGCAGGCCTAGGGAGGATCGGATCAAAGTTTGGTGGTATCGCGTTGACGGTGTTGGAGCTGGCGCTGGGGTGGGCGAGATAGAGGAAGGCGAAATCGAGGGTGATGCTTCTGCGGAGAAAGAGGTGGAAGATCTGCCCAAGAAAGAAACAAAGAAGGAGAGGAAGGCGCGTCTTGCGAAAGAGAGGGAGGAGAAAAGGCAACGAGAACTTGCTACTAGGAGGGTCCAGGAGCAGCAACAACAGAGACAGCCGCAGCCGCAACTGTTCAATTCTCCAGAAGTTCAAATGCAAATGGCGAACGTTGGTGTTCCCCCTCTATCTGCACAAAGTTCAACGATACCTCCTGCTCATCCATATTTTGCCAACCAACCATTCCCTCCACGTTCATATTCTCCTGTCCGCACTCCTCCTTTTTTGCCTCATTACCCCACCTTCCTTTGGGATCTGCCGTCATCTCGACGGTCCACCTCCAACAATGCCCACAACAACAAATCTGCATTCGGTGCATCTTTGCAAGACAGTATGGATGACCGCGAGTCTATCGCCTCGTCTGCTAGCCGTTCAGGATCGCCTAGTAGGGACCTTGCGCCATCTGCTGTCGCTTCGACGTCTGGTCAAGGTACCGAGCAATATGACGACGAAGAAGTCGTTGATATGGAGGTCGACACTGACGAAGTATCCCCCGTCATGGCTGTCCAATCCCAGCTACCAGCCACAAATTCAGCCCATCGCTCGCTTCCTGCTCGTCCAAATGTTGGTGCTGCTGCTCAGTCTTCTAGACCTCCGCCTGCAAAACCTCCACCACCCCCTCCGTCAGCGACGGCCCAAGTTTTTGTTCCTCGTTCAATGCAGAATACTCCGCCAGCGTCTCAGAAGCCAGCTCCACTGCCTGTAGATAACAAACCTTCCCAGGCACCCGCACCTATAGTCCAGGAATCATTGTCAAGTCTTTCCAAATACCCTTCTACATCTCAGGCAATGTCATTCACCAATCGCTCTGCGCCATCGATCATTACCCCTCAACCCAAACTTCCCTCAATCCCCCCAAAGTTTGCATCAACCGATTCAATAGCACCGCCTCCATCAAGCGCAGCTACCGCGCCCCCTACTTCCGCATCATCAGCGTCATCCTTATCCTCAGCGTCGTCGTCATCTACTCCGGTCCCATCTGAGCCCAAGGCGATGAAAAACGCGCCCACTGAGCCCAGCTTCACGAAGCGCGCGCTCTTGGCGCGACAGAAGGAGCTGGAGGAGAAGATCGCGAGGAGCAAGATGGAACTGGCGGCTGCGACCGCGGCCAGCAAGTCTGGGACGCCAGTGGGCAGTTCGGCGCCGACGCCGCAGGCGGTCAAACCCGCGATGGATCTGGGCGAGAAGCAGGCGCTGGAGGACAGGCTGCGGAAGCTGGTGCTGCAGAGCCGCAAGCCTGCAACGCCGGCGCAGCAGCAGCAGCAGCAACAGCCGCCGCCGCCCAATAATGTTACGCCATCGGCGCCTGCCACGCTTTCGTCGACGAATAAGCCAGCTGTTGCGCCAGCAGTGGTCGCTGAGAAACCAGCGCCCGCGAAATTGTCAACGGTAGCAGTGTCGGCGCACAGTTTTTCGTTGGAAGACATGGCGGTATCCTTCATTACCCAAACGATAGAGACCATGAAGTCCCAGCCTGCCTCAGTTGCGGATACACCAAAACCGGCGCCAGCACCGGCGCCATCAGCCCCGAAAGTTGTTGGGTCCCATGCGGATGTGCGGCTGGAGCTAGCCGCGAAACAGAAGCTGCTGGAAAACCACATCTCTGAGAGCAAGATGTTGATGTCGCAATTGACGCGGGCGCGGACGAAAGAGGAGAGGGATAGTCTTATGCGAACCATGCGCGAAAAGACCCGGTGCGTTCGTCTTTTTGATTATGTCTCATGATTTTATGCGTGCTGGTGTGATGTAGATGACTGAGCTATTATTTTTGATCCTCTTCCTCCTTTGGTTTTCTGGTTTTATTATAGGTTATACGAAGAAGCTTCATCGGGCAAGCTGCCTTCAACTTCATATCAATCAAAGATAACCACGACGACACAGCAATTCCATATTACTCGATGGCCTGCCAGCTGTGAAGATGCTGGTGTACTTATCCTGAGCGACGACGAAGACGAATTTGAGGACGATTGAATCTCAGCAACGCTGTTATGACACGGCCTACCACAGGCGGAAGCATTGGACCTATTCAGGTGTGTTATTCTTGATTCGATGTCAGGCGACGCAGAGGGGCGGGTGTGTGGCACGGGCGGCGGGCGGCGGTGGTGGTTGCATTCAGATCTGATTACAGGAAGTCAAAATGTGTATTTCTTTCTCCTTCAAACTAGTCCTTTTTCTGAAATGACTGGCTCAGGGAGGACACGATTGTGCGCCTTCGCCTGTTCCGTTGCGAGGTGAGTCCTCTCCTGGCTTTCGATGTGGAGTACACCAATACATGACTCTTTCCCTTCCCTCGACAGATCCGGATGAAAACCCTGAGTGCACCGCCCCTACGACTACTGTCTCTATCGGTCCTGATGTAAGAAACCACGCTCTGTCTGTACTCCAGTACCTGCAGCGTAAGTATCTTCGGCCAGTCAGGATGTGGAGACGGAGACGTAAATAGCGTACCGCCGGCTGGTCGCAACAGCTACTATCGCCTATCCTACACTCCCTTCTCTTTTCTTCATGGAAACAAAAACTGGAAAGTTCTGTTCGCTTGTAATTCGCGTTACAGCGCGCAGCGGCAGATATCCAGTTTCGTCGTACCTCGTTGTTACCTTATGCAATGGACTGTTTTTGAATGTAAATTTGGATGGATTCTTTCCATTTGTTCTTGATCTTGAGGTTGAGACGCAGTCATCATAGGTGAGGGCGTATTACTGAAAATTTCCTGTTGCTTAGTAGGTGTCATCAAGGTGTCATCTGCTTCGAGTTTAGAAAAGTGCAACCTCGCTGTGAGGTGTTCAACGATCTTACAGTGTCCTGGACACAGGTAGATCTATATCGAGTTTTTGCACATTTCCAAATGTTTGACCGTTGGTCGATGGCGTTGAAAACTACTTTGACAACCTACACCACGTAGAGCACACCACATTTCTCCAAATACCCCCTGCTGTTGCAAAGGTGTGCAAAGGAAGTGTGCAGTGGGTAATCGAATCATGATGGATAAATTAAATCTCGCAGCATCTTATCAAACGTTGGAGATACATAGCTTGAAATTGAATAATAGAAAGCTCTGGTAGAATCAGAATTTATGCGGGATATGATCAGGTCTGCTTTGAACTCACTCTGAACTGTGCAATGGGGACCTATCGACGCTAGATTGAAACAAATTGAAACTGCTATCGGAACAATCTCTCGTCCGTTATACCATATATGAGTCCTTATTACGTCCTGGCCTCTTATATCTTCTTTTTGGAAAATAGGATTGTCATACTTGTCAGCGTGGGCTGTACCTGGAACCGTTGTTCTCAAAATGGACGTCCAGTCTCGATAATAACGAGGTCGATCTAGATAGGGGTGAAAAACAAACGAGCGCTGTAATCCTTTGATAAACGGTGAATACGGTGCTGAACTCTGGAGATGGCGACACCGGTGAGGATGGGATTTTGGAAGCTAGAACCTGCGAGAGTGATGTTGGCTGCCGGAAAAAGCTGTGCGTCAAACTTCAGGAGGGCTGACTAAGCGTACTCGTGTGTGCTTTAGCGACGTACAAAACAGAAGCCAAACAAGCGCACTGCACCTTATCCCTTGACCACCACCAGCTGGTCGCCATCTGTGTCCTCTCTCTATTGGTGAGCCTCTCGATTTATCAGGTCGATCTCCCTTTCTCATCGTCTCCTGAAAACCATTATCGCTCCAAAATCGCATTGTTGCGCCCATTATCCCCATCTCTGGCTTAATCATCCTAAATCAACTTGATTTCTTGCGATCCAAATCCCACTCCAGTTTCTCCCTTCTAGTCTCTCAAGTTTCAGTCTGAAATGGCTCTCAAGCGCATTAACAAGGTGAGTTGAACATATGGCTCCTTTACGATGCCCGTGGCATCCTACAGTGCCTCAACAAGAGCTGACACCTTCTCCAGGAATTGATTGATCTTGGCCGCGATCCACCCTCCTCATGCAGCGCTGGGCCAACAGGCGATAACATGTTCCAATGGCAGGCGACGATTATGGGTCCTGTAAGTGGCTTTGCGCCCTTATCCCCTGCTATGACTCATCCTGACTCGCGTGATCACAGAGTGACTCTCCCTATGCTGGCGGTGTCTTCTTCCTGTCCATCACCTTCCCCACCGATTACCCCTTCAAGCCGCCCAAGGTCAGCTTCACGACCAAGATCTACCACCCCAACATCAACGCCAATGGCTCGATTTGCCTCGATATCCTAAGGGACCAATGGTCGCCTGCTCTTACCATCTCAAAGGGTGTGTTTTGACGTCATCTTCATGCTCTTTCATGTTTTAATATTCGGGTTTTAGTGTTGTTGTCCATCTGTTCAATGCTGACGGACCCCAATCCCGATGATCCCTTGGTGCCGGACATTGCACACCTGTACAAGACCGACCGCACTCGCTATGAGGCGACTGCCCGAGAATGGACAAGGAAGTGAGTAGTCAGCTTTTAAAAATACATCTAGATGACTGAACTAATGTTGTGTCCTAAAGATATGCCATGTAGAAGACACTCTTCGAACTAAAGCTATCTTTGCACTTGGAACAGACGGGTGTCTAGATGTGGCTAGTGTACTCTGTAAACATATCATGTTTTGCACAATTCTCTCCTTGTTTTAATAATCACTTTGGGCATTCTTCAATAATCAATTCATTGCAATTGCGCAGCGTCTTCATAATGCGTTTCGATAAGTACCTTTTGATATTACAGTAAGGATTCTCATACTTGCGGCACCGTGAGTTTGGGCTATGATGTCTTCGTGATTGTATGCATGCAGTGGTGTGGGCGTCAATGGCCGCATCGGCGGACAAGCATCGCAGGTTCCCGGATCTTGAGTTGATGTTGAGTATGGATTCGAGTAGATGGTCTACATGTGATGGTAATATATCAAATGACTGGTTGCAACTCGTCTAGATTCCGTTCAGACGCGATAAGATGAGGTCAGAGGGCAATTCCTTCCAGAGTCCAACCGTCTATGATTTACATCCTAGATCGAAAGCCTGGCGATTCCATGTGAGTACTTACTTGAACTCAGCAAATAAAATCAAATGAGATGTCAAAATACTTGAAGAATAATCCCGGAGAAGTCCATTTGAACTATTGAACCTTGTTCAATGAGCAAGAAATCGAACAAATAAATCATCCATCTCACGGGCGCTACGATATCAAGGACCAGACTCCAGAGGGACAATCATCCGAACCTGTTACATAAGTTGTTTAGATCGGAAGACTACGACCTGTAACCAAACACCCCTGATATATCCAATACAGGCGCCAGGAGGCGCCGCCAATCAGGCCTCCTGGAGCCGTACACAGATGCCGTACAATCGCCGTTGCGGCGCGGGCGTGTCGATAAGACTACCGTGTGGCACTCATGATCAAGCGTACGGAAAAGTGGAGGTTTTATTATCATGATTCGGTATCTAATCTGCGGATGCATAACATCCAGCAACGGATTTCCCACTGAATTTGACTTGCGAAGGACACCGGTTTGGCATCGGCCAGGAGGTTAGGACTTATTGCAGTGCTCATGATGGCTCCGCACTCTCGCTGCCAGTTTAGGAAATCTCGGAAATCTCAGCCTCATTCATCGAATATTTTCTTATCTATGAACTAGTACTAGTAGGTATTTACTGCGGAAAGTGCTTTGATTTGCGCAGCATAGCTCATATTTCTGAGAGAACTGCTACCTTCCAAAATATTCAATTAAAGTTATAACCTCAAATGAGCTGAACGCTGCTGAACGGAACAATTAGAATGAGTTAATGTTGGCTTGACTCCAACGCCCTGTCCCTGAAACTGATGGCGCGTGCCCGCGATGGCATCGCCTCTGAGGTTTCTCGTCTCGCCTGCCATTGACGACGTTCATGAACGACTCTCAACTCGGATGTGCGTTCGCCTGGTGCAAAAAAACGTGGCTAGGTGGTGATGCTTTGCTATGTGTCGATGTTATTGCCAGGGTTTGAACGAAGAACAGCGTTTCGCCTTGGAGCCGGGGTCATCGCCGACTCACCATGTTTTGCGTGGATGCTGAGTCCTGTCGTTTGCTATATGAACAGAAAGGATTTGCACAATATTCAACGCATCTCAGAACATTTCGAACTTCCCTTCCTCAAGTTAATTTTCTATTCCTCCATAAACCGTTCTCTTCATTATTCACAATGAACTTTAACAACCCTTTCGATAGCTGGGTCGAGGCCGGCCAAGGATCTTCTTCACAGAATACGCCATGGAACGTCGGACCATCTCAGGCACCTTCTATTTTCGGTGCTCTGCCCTATGTATCAGACCCCGCACATCCCAACTTGATATCCTACTACTTCACGTCCTTCAATCCCGACATCCTCAATTGCTCGGTCATTAATTCGCGGTCGCAGACCGTGTACAGGATCGTTACCGACAACCAGAACCCAGGATATACAGTAATCAAGGATATCGAGGGGAAGAACGTCTCCCTCATCGAGTGGCAGGCGCACCCTCTGATCGAGGTCCGCGGCCAACTAAGTAAACAGTCTGCAAGGTCATGGCTCAGCCTCACCAGCGACAAAAGGTCCGGTCTTCATTTTCTTGATGAAAAACTCTAAAGCTGATGCGATGGCCAAATTATCTCTCGTACGATGTCCGTGAGGGGGATGTCCTACACTTGGGCGCCTAGGGAGAGATCTATCAATGTAAGGGCCGCATTCTATTAATATCTCGACGGAATCTAACGTACATTTCTAGTTATACGCCGGAGGGAGCAGGAATCCTATGTTCCTGGCCAAGATTACAAGGGCCAACGGTGCGGTCACGCTCGACATGACTCCCGACGCCATACAGCTTGGCCTGCTTGACGTTGCCGTGTCGGCGGCCCTCCTCCTTCAATGTGGCCGCAACATTGATTGATCAATGAACCGCCTTCTTCAGAAACTTTAGATTATCTGGAAGTCACGACTTTGCAGCTGTACAGCATTTCTCGTTCCTCTCTTTCGCGGAGATCTAGTATAGTAACCACTTATTGATATTTATTCGCATGGACATTGACCTTGGACATACCTCTTGTATTTGCTAAATTATCTAACATCTATCATCACACATCATCGTTTCAACTTCCACTGTAGATTTATACTCATCCGATACATAGATAAAGCACTAAAGTTGTAGCTTTTTTGCGATTTTTCTTCTCATCACTTTCCTTTCCACGTTTTGTTACAACTCGTCTAGACATAATATTTATGGGAATCGCATAACATGCTGCCCTGACCGAAATTATTTCGGCGTCTTTTACTTAAAGCAGATTTGAGCACGACGGGTATTTTACTACGGTATTATAATTACCTTGATGAATTCACTTATGATCCATATCATTATGTTTCTGCCCTAGGTAAACTTTATCATCTACTGATAAATACCTCAAGCCTGGAATGAAGAAACCTCTAGTGGTTGTCTGTTAGTCTCTGGTAGCAATCAATACGTCTTCCTTTGATACATCTACATTGATCTTATTTAACTCGGACTATTAGTTTCCGGTAAATAGGCCGCCTAATTCAACAACCCGTGCGCATAATCCTGCATAATCGTTGCGTCAAGTCAGGTCAAGTCGCTCGAAAAACGTGGAATAGATGACGAATTCCCCCTGGATGGTCTTCTTCATGATCAACAGTTGGTTTCTATCTAGCGAGTTAATCAGATGTTCTTTGATGCGTTTCTTATCATGAGAGCTGCTATTATTGAGTACATTGACCTCAAGATTACAACTGATTACAACTGAATATTTCGTTCATGGTCATCGATATCTCATCATGCATCAGCAACCAGCATATTTATAGATGCTGCCCCCACTCCGCGCACCTCCTGTCGACCAATCAGCTATCGCATGAGTCGTGATCATATGCCACTTGCACTTGGTATGCTACAAAAGCCCCCTTTCTTCCCCTTGCTCTTTGCTTCTGTTTATGCGGGTGATGCGGGTCGGAATGTGTGGGATTCTCTTAAATATTGGACTGGGCAATGCTTCTTTCTATTCCCGTTTTCCCTTTGCTTTCCGATCGCCATACCTGCAGCTCCGAAATCCAGCCTCCTCGACGGAGGTGTGAAATCAGGCAACATGGTGGAAGGTGTTCTCAGTGAAGCTAAATTTGTGGCTCTATACAGAGGAAATATAATTCCTCTCAATGCCTGTTGTAAGTCAACTCATCTCAGTTGACTATGATTCAGTTAGAAAGGTTTACAAGCGGAGGGATACTGACTATCTGAACTTTGCTTTGTTAAAATAGTGCCTGGGTTAACATGGGTGCTCCACGACTATCGTGAGTGATCCTTCACATGCAATCTTTGATTAGAAGGCTAATCAGTTACGGTTTCTGCCGCGCAGTAATAACTATTGAAGATGAGGCGAGTAATCCCGTGTTCTTCAACTAAGTCTACCCACCTTGACGTTGAATGGTTGATACTATCAGGTTCGACATATTTGGGTAGGTCTAAAATACTTTCCCTTGACTGTCAAAATCTGACGTCGCATTAAATTAGCCACATAGGATGAATCTCGGCAAAGCACTATTCCTATGGGTACGAATCCACTCCGTCATTTCGCGGAGTGCTTTCTGACGTCGCCAATAAAACAGATTCGCTACTATGGAATTTTGTTGCTGTTTTTTGACGTTATCCAAATCCACGTCTTCTCAATTCCAGGAATAACGAACGATACACTGTATGTCAAACCAATTTCTTGGCTCTCAGATAATATAACTTGACTGTTGTTTCATTCTGTTGCTTAGATGCGTAGCGATGGACTCGATCATTCGGATAGTAGGAGCATTAAGCCTGTGGGCAATTGAGATTATGATGCAGATGAGAATATACGCGTTGTATAAGTGCTCGCGCAAGGTAAATAAGGAGCGATATGCCGCATCATCCCAGGAAATGTGGTCAAAATTAACTCATGGCCATCTGTCTAGGTTGCGTTCATCAACTTCTTCTGTTTTTGGGTTCTATCGCGGCCTTTTCTGGATTCTTATCTTCAACGGTATCAGGCGCCGCTCAGTTATCGCTGAGGCCATCCATTACCCCTCCTGGCTGCCCGTCAATTCATTCGGGAATTGAATGGATACAATGATTCCTGGTAAGCATAAGCTAGTATTAGTTATAAAATTGACTGATATAAACCCTGTAATCAAAAGCAACGTATTCGAGAGTATTCTCTTTTCTGGCTCTGTATAAACCCTTAAATCAACCGCTGGTCGATGGAGGAAGGGATCAAAAGTGTCACTTTACCAGTTGATTCTAAGGATAATGTGCTATACTTTTCGGGTACGTACTTGCAACAGCTATCTGCTCTTCCCAACAGTGTCTCCCTTAGGATACCTGCCTTTGATCTTCAACAACCTCATGGTGTGGTAAGTCTACTTCTCACCTCGTGATCAGCTTTTGAGGTTGATCAGACTTGATTTTCACAGGCATTACCAAAATTCCTTGTCAGTTATTCGTAGGTTGCTATCAAACTGGCCCGGTTAAAAGTTAACATGTGCCCACAGTCCATTTCATGCCGCCATGGAAATCATGACATCCCGTTTACTTATCAATTATATAAAATTTCTAATAGACCGTCCAGATTCAATCACAGGGAGGAAAGGGGAAAACAACTGGCATCGGGGAGACATACGGTGTTGCTGCGGCCAAACCTCCACTCGATATAAGGTATCAGAGACTGGAACTGCAATAAATTTCCAATTATTTAGATTTGAATCTATGTATGTACGCTTTGTAACATTGTTATTATTATTGGCGATATAGAGATTGGTCGAGTCCTCATAGACTGGCGGCATTATTCCTGTGCATAAAAGGCTTGCTTGGGGATCTAGACGCCCCGGATTCGGTACGACATGAAGCGGGATATATGTTTGTGTGTCAGAAAATTCAAACAGCACAAATCCATCCTTCCGACTTTCTGGCGTCACTGCGGTAGGAAAGTAACCTTTCACGGCGCTCGACCTCAAAATGTAAAGCAAAGTAAGGTAGCCTGTGTGAATAAGTACTCAATAGAATTGATCAAGTCAATCAAAATCAGCATCACATTACTTGACTTAAGGGCCTCGAGCTAACATGATTATTCGCTCAATATTCGCTTGGCTTATTGTATTATTATAATCATATACAAATTTTAGCCTTAGAAGAGATTTGAGCGTGCCTTGATTAGTGTACCAGTGGTACTCAATTGCGAAGTCAACGCAAAATGAGTCGCTGTCCATTGCGGTCAGCGATTAACTTAGAGGAGCATCAAGCCCAAGCAAGGCCAAACAACCGGCTCCATTGTATGATAGTCAGCGGTGGCGCGTGCTTTCGGACAATTCTAATCTTCCATTGAACCAAGTACTTGCAATCCGGGCAGCATTCGGATCCCTGTTATATTCCTGTTCGCCTCGAGGCGAGGCTGCATATGCATAGCTTTCTCTTCCATGTACTATCTTGGCTAGATGGGCGCGGCGTGGCATACCAGCGCTGCAGCGCACACTGACAGTACACGAGAAGTTCGGACAACTCACCTGCTGATGCGGAGACCGGACTATCGAAAAACGCTACTAGGTTAACAGAAACATTCTGATATAGAACGTTCTTCTGGGATGCCAGTATGAACGTTCGAACTTTGTATTCA